>RJWM01001068.1:0-172861 GCA_004363535.1 Dasyprocta punctata | reverse complement strand
TTGCCCAGCCTGCATATGAGCGGTGTTTGGGAGGATAGGACAAAAGAGAAATTGTGAAAATACTTGTTTATTCCCTTTCCCTCCCTAGGGTGTGCTTATTTTGATGTAAGTTTCCCAAGTTCATTCGTTAAGCAGAAAATACAATGCCAAAACACAGAGTCACTTTGGGAAAGCAATTAGCTACTGTAATAGTAATACCAGTGAAAACAGAGGACAAAGAAATGCAGAACTGAGACCAAGAACTAAGGTTGGAGTTAGCAGGATTTTCTGGCAGATTAGCGGTAGGATGTGAGGAAATGAGAAAGACCAAAGGTATCCTAAAGGACTTAACTCAAAGGATGCCTTCTTTGTACTCTGAGATAGAAAGGTGTATAAGAAGGATTGATTTGGGAGTAGGACAGTTATTTGAGGCATCAGATGCCTGAGATTCCTGTTAGACATCCACATGGAGATCTGCAGCTGACTCCAGAGGAGTGGCGAGGATACAAATCTGGAAGTCATCAGTTGACAGATGATATTTTAAGGAATTAAAATGGATGAGATCAGATGGTCAGTGTTTAAAAAAAAGGAAAAGATCTGAGGATCATACTGGAGTCTGCAGGACTTGGAAATGGGAAACCATCAAAGGAGCCCAGAAGGGCTGGCAGTGGTTTTGTGGCTCCACACTACAGGATTTTGGCCCTTTGGGGGGACTCAGAGACCATCGTTCTCTGCTTCCAGATGTGTTTTGTCCTAGATCACCCTTGTAATGCTCACCTCTTTGTGCTCCTCTTACGGTTTTACCCTCTACTCTCTGGATTTTGACCTTTGTCTTGCTCCTGTGTCCCCATGAAGTATGATCCACTCTGATGAAAAACAGAAACTCAGCTAAAACCCTTTCTCCTCTATGAGGTGAAACTCACTTCAATCTCTTTATTCAATGCATTTTATTTCCTACCAAGTGTGAGTTCACTCAGAGATCATGCTACCTCGGAACATCAGTGCACTTGTAACTCTAACTTTGTATTTCCCTGCCATTGCTCCTACTCAGCTGCAGTCACCATTCATTCATTCATTCATTCACCTCTAGTTCCTACTTACTCATAACAATGTGATCTTTCTCTGTAGTTTCCATTTGAGAGTCATTCCAGAGTTTTTGGTTGATTTAGTTCTCCCCTGAAAGGGTAGAGTTGCTTGTTACAGATCACTTCATGTGGAGATTGGGCAAATCTAACAGCTCGACCTGAGTTCAATTAACTGCAAGTAGGCACTCGCAGTGGAACAGTGATTCACCTACCTAGTGAAGACTCATGAGATTATGTCATTATCAATGATGATAAAAATGCATTTGTAACTATAGTGCTTTAAAAATTTGTTTACCCCTTTTTATACTTAGAGGTGTGGAATTAAGAAGTAAAACAGTAAAATAGAGCAAAGCCACAGATTCATCCACTACAAACCTAAGGGAGTGAATAAAACAACTAATAATCAGGCAGAAAAAAATATAACATCATAATCACAGGAAAGAAAGGTGATGATATTGTATCACATTCTATGAATAGCAACTACCAGAAAAGAGAAAGGGAAGGAGAGGATATGGGAAAAATAAGAACACCCTAGTCTCATCCCCTAAACTTCTCTTATGAAAAAATTATAAAGAAGTAAAATTGGGAGAAACATTTTAAAACATATATTCATAGCCCTCCATCTGAGAAGACTCTAGCTGGGTGATAAGTCGAGCTCTGGAAGAAGACAAAGATCCCTCAAGTGTAGAAGGCATTTGATCCAGAAGCAAAATAAATTGCTACATCTCACCATTTTCATTTTTCTCAGCTGGAAAGAAAACTTGAGAGAGAAGCAAAGGAATTATAATTTCTGAAAATGAATTATCTCCCCCATACAAAAATGCATCATAGTGAAAATATGGAAAGAGGAAAATAGAAGCTATCAGGGAAAAAATGGCTGAGGACAGAGGGACAATGGGAGCTCAAGACTTTCCCTGTGTGTAGAAGATCGAAGCCAGGAGGATTCCGCTGCCTGCATCCTCAGATGGAGCCCATACAGTGAGAAAAGTGGCAGGCAAGAACCCAGAGAATTAGCAGAAGGGTACACTTGGCACCAGTGGCCTCTGATTTTATAAAGATCCCTGAATCTACCTGAGTTGGGCAAATAGCTGAATCTGATGTTTCCGTCTTCACTATCTGCAGCCTCAGCTAGCACCTGTTTCCTTGTAAACACCTCTCTTTCATACTGAGACAGCAAAACACAAAGATGAAAATGGAACTCCAAAAAACAGAATGAGATTCTGGGAGCACCTTTGATACTGTCGTAGCAAGTGTTACAGCTCGAAGTGTTACAGCTCTCAGTGTGTTATCAGCTTAAGATAAGGATTGAAGCAGCCTGAGACTGACGAACCGAGCAGCACCTGAGGTTTGGAGACAAGTGAACAGCTTTATTCATGCTGGCAGGCTTGGCTGGGATTGTTCACCAAAGAGCCAAGCCCCCAGCTCTCGGGGAGCAGGATTTTTATAGAATTTATAACCAAGTAGAAGTTCCATAAACAGAGCATTTACCATCAGTTAATTGGACGGAATGTTACACTGAATTTTACCTTCTTTGCATATAGCTGGGATAAGTTAGAGATACATGATTGGTTAAGAAAGTCACACTAAATTTCACCTTCTGTGCATATAGTGGTGTCATGGTTACTTTTCTCTCATTGCTGGGACAAAATACCTAATGCCCAAAATTAAGGAAAGAAAGGATTTAGGTCACAGTTTGTGGAGGTTTCAGTCCATAATCAGCTGGCTCCAAAGCAGGGTAGCATGGCACAGGGACAACACCTCAGGGCAGCAGAAGACAGCAACAGTCACAGGAGTAAACGGGGAGAGGCATGGAGAGAAGACTTTTTCTGTCCCTTGTATTGTATATAGGTGCACTCACACCCATAATACCAGCATTGGACCATGGATCAGTCAAAAATTCTAGAAATCTGGTCCCATGACCACATGAAGTTTTGGGGGGACATCTAGACACAAACCATAACATTCCACTCCTGGCCCCTGCAAAGACTCATGCACATCCTTTATGCAAGAGGCATTTAGTCCAACTCTAAGAGTTGCTCAAATCCTAACAGTTTCAGCACTGCTGGAAAGTCCAAGTCCCAAGTCTTCTCTGAGATCTAAGGCAAAGTGTTAGCTGCAAGTCCCTATACAAATAAAAAGCAAGTTAAACACTTCCAAAATTCAATGGTACAAGATAAACATTACCATTCCAAATGGTACAAACTGGAGAACACAAAGGATTGGGACCAAAGCAAGTTCAAAATCCATCAGGGCAAACATTAAGTCCTATAGTTCCTTGTGGAACATCTGAAATAATCAATGGTAAGTTGCGAGCACCAAAAGTCTTGTGTGATTCTGCCCACTGTAGCACTTCTGGTGGCTGTAACTCCCATGGCTTCTCTTGTGGGTCTGCTTTCTCCCTCCTTCCAACTTTCCTTGGATAATCCATGTTCCTGGCTTTTCCAAACTTCTGGGTTTTCCCTTACACCTTTGGCTTCCACTAACAGTTTCATACATTTGCCTCTTAGGGGCACACTGCCTGGGCTCTCAGGCCTTCTTCTGAAATCTGGGTGGAAGCCTTAACCTCAGAACTCTTGTATTTTGGATGTACCTAAAACCAGCACCACATGAATGATGCCAAGGCCTGCTGCCAGCTAGAGCAGTGACCAGGCTTTCTTCTCTCTTGGCTTCAGGGGTTGAATACCTGAATTGCTGGGCACTCTGAATCCAACTCCAAGGAACAAATTCTCAGTCTCAGACAAAGTCTCTGGACATGAGCAAAATGCAGACAAACTTTTTGCCAAGCTATAACACACATTGTCTGGAGTCCAACAACCAAAGTAGTCCTCCTTCTGAGTGGAAACCTCCTGAGCCTGGACTTTAACCAGCAGGATTTCTGTCAGACCTCTGGTTTTCTGAGCTCTAACCAGAATCCCTCATACAGAACAGCCTAGGCTATTCCATCTCTACTCCTTCAGGTGACATCTCCGAACCTTTCCAAACTCTTCCCACAAGCCATTCCCAGAGACTCTTGAACCATGTGATCAGGTATAGTCATAACACCAACCCCTCTTCTCTGGTACCAAATTCTGTCTTGGTTACTTTTCTGTCATTGCTGAGACAAAATACCCAATCCCCAAAATTAAGGAAGGAAAGGCTTATTTAGCTCACAGTTTGTGGAAGTTTCATTCCATAATCAGAGAACTCCAAGCCCAGGTGGTGTGGCACAGAGGCAACCGTTTATAGCAACAGCAAACAACAAAAGCAACAAGAGCAAAATAGGAGGAGAGCAGAGAGGAGATTCTTTCTGTCCTTTATATGGTATGTAGGCACACTCATGCTCATGATCCCAGCATTAAACCATGACTGCAAACCTGCCTCCATGACTGTGTGAGGCTTTGGGGGAACATCTAGACACAAACTGTAACAAGTGGGAACAGGAACAAAAAGTTACATTATTCCAGGGAATCAGAAACTTAACAGAGAGCAAAGGGCTTACTAAAGGCTGAGAAGAGGCATGCTAAAGGCCAGGACTCCTGTCTGGGAGCAAGTTTTTTATGTTGTTGTTGTTTTCTTTTTCTTTTTCTTTTTTTTTTTTCTGCTTTAACACTGTAGTGGACAGAATGAAAGGTGGAGATAAGAAAGTTGAAAATGGAAATTATGAGAACTATGGAACATGTTTTGAAAGCAATTAGAAGAGGTAGTAAGAGAACTCCAAGGAAAGTACGTAGGAGAGAAATGGCTTCTAGGTACTTGAAGTCCTAAACAATAACATGAGAATGTAAGTTATTCCAAAGCATGAGTGACATATTTGAGAGTCTGGAAGCTGTCTGAGGTAGAAGAAAGAAAATATTATAGAAGAAACATGAAAAACAGAAAATCTCAGAATAAAGCAAAATCAAAATCTGTACAAGAAACTGACAGTTCAAATAATTTAGATTAAATTAGATCATATTCTGACTAGTGAAAAGTAAGAAAAGGATTCAATTTAATCTTGAACATTTACCTTCTAGTGCCATAACTTTCATAGTAGCAGAGCCTGGAAGAAGAAAATAGAATCACAGAAGAACGCCTGGCTCAACAGCAAATGATATTTTCATAGTCAACATATAGAATAGCAATCCATTGTTTGCAAACTTCTGAGAAGTATGGAAGACTGGGTGATGACTGTAGAGCAAAACATATTATCAAACTTATGAATGAAAATGTATGAATGATGAAAGATGGAAAAGTTAAAGTTTTGACCCAAATGGTAGGTGGTAGGACTAATAGCATCATTTTACAAATAAGATGGCAAGCCTTTCTGGTATGCTGGAGCAAGAGAGAGAGGTTTCCGTACAACATTTGGAAGAAGGCAAAAGAATTAGGGTGATGTTGTGCCTCAGTCAAATCTTCATACATCATAAAAGAAATTTGTGTCAAAGTGAATAAATCGAAACATATTGAATAAGAATATGGATAGCACCACTAGAAGTGGAAACATTAAAAATGGTGGCCTCTGTGAAGTGGAACCCAGATACTTAGCCATAAAACTGTTACTTGTTCTTTACTAAGAAACTCACAAAAGATTTCTTTACTACTTAATGTTTCAATCATATATTACCTTATGATTTTGAAAAGCAGCATTAAACATGAGCTTAAAAAGAAATGAACAGAAGCTACATAAGAAAATATCACTATTCAGAATCATAATTGAAGACAGCAAATGAAAATAAATATATTTTTCTTAGATTGGAAATAATTCAAGAACATTATCAATCTTTGTTAAATAATCTAATGTGACCTTAGTGAATAAAACACCAGGTTTTGGGGGTAGTGGGTAGCATATAAAAATAAGAAAAGTCTGATAATAAAGGGTTATAAAAATGCTATAACCCTACCAGTTACTAAGATGTGCAATTATTAGGTAATCTGGAAATTAAGTAGATTGATGATGAATAACAAAAAGTCCATAGAGCCATAGTAAATGTATATTTGATGTATGATAAAAGAGACACTTGAAATTAGTGAAGAAAGGCTAGATTTACCCTATTAAATTGTGCTGAATCACCTGATCATCTAACATAAAGAAAAAAATGATGGTTAATCACTATCATTATGCATGCTGAAATAAACGTAGGATTTAAACTCCTTTAAACAGCTGTTTCAGGTTCAATACATTAAGCATGATAAAATGAGGAAACTAAAACTATTGCATAAAACCATGGATAAATTTGTCTGATCTTGAAGTGAAAGAAGTTTTATTTACCAAACAAAACACTTTAAATAAAGGGAATGACCATATAAAAATTGAAAACTTATATTTGTAAAAGTGCCATAAATGGATCAAGAAATATTTTAAACATACATGACCAACAAAAACATTGTTTTTCTTAATTTATAAAAAGCTGATAGAAACACTTAAAGGAAAAAAGTTCAACAGGATAGGAAACTGGGCTAACAAACAAATAGGTAGTTCAGAAAAAAGAAACAAGTTCTTCTAGGTTTTTGCCCAGTTCTGTCTTTCCCACCTTTGAGACCTACTTACCCTCACCAAAAGATAGATTGCCATCATTTTGTCAAAATTGTTGTTGAGTTACTTAATAGGGAAGTTTTTTCATATTTCTCTAGTATACCATACTCTTCATTTTTTTTTCCTTAGGGTTGGCTATGTTCATCACCTTCTCCTCTTCGTTATAAGTTTTTTAAGAGAAAAAGCATGTTTTATACATCTCAATTCCAACACATCAAACTTTTAGCAAACACTAGTAATCCTTTTAAATAAACAAGCTCAACAGGTTCTTCTGCAAACATGGGAATTGTGCACAGCTTAGGTGAGTAAGTGCACTTGATTCATAATCTCAAACTATCATTTGAATTGAAATTTCTGGGTAAAATCTTAACAAAACTAAGGCATCCTTCAAGCAAGACACAAATTCCTTTTCAGTCCACAATAGAAGTATTACGTAGCACTACCTTTCACTGGTGTATTCATGTAAGCAGCTATAAACACAAATCCCATTTTAACAGAAAACTTTGCTCTCAAATATAATTCACAATATGAACTTTTGGATGATTGAGTTCTGCAGAAATTATTTCTTTTCCCCTAAGACTCTAAAAAAAGAGGCAGAGAAAAACCCTGGTGTTATTTCCTTCCTTTCTTATCCCATATCAGCAGATCACAATTCCATAGTTCTGTATTCCTGGGCATTTATTGAACCCATCAATAATTGAGTAGTCATGAAAGGTAGTGCAATAAATGAATGAATTTAGTTTGTGCCCAAGACATCTGAAGAGCAGACCTAAAATTTTGATCTTTAGGTACCAGGAATAAGTCTGTTGGGTTTACTCATGAGCTTTCCTGTCACTTTTTGGAGAAAGAAAGTCATGTTCAAACAGACTCCTTTTGTACATACAGGTGAACATTTGGATGTTTGTGCTACTGCTGTTAAGACTAGAATGTACACGTTTCCACACAGCTCATGTCTTTTCTGGAGAAAATACAGCAACCTGGTATTTTTACATGACTTGTCTTTGAAATTTATGTTCCTTGCTTACATTTAGTAATAAATATTCAACAGAAAAAATGTTGTGATAAGATAATTGTCCTAAATAAATTCTGGCAAAATTATCATATTAAATGATGTATTTTAAAACTTTCATGCATTTTTAGAGGAAGTTAAAACTTATTTTTTCATAGAATGGCCTTCTTCTAGGAACCCTGGCAAGAAAAGTATTATATTATTTAGGGTAACCCTGGGAACAAGTATCAATAATAACATACTTCACACTTTTGTGAACAAAAACACTTTGTAAGATAATGAGATTATGGAAAAAGTAAGTCAAGGAGAGGTTAAGTGCTTCCTACATAGACATAGGGTAAGAAGAAAAGCTTATATCCCAGATTAATATTCATTTAACAATTAATTGCTTTTTTATTCAGCTGGGTGCACTAGGTTCTGAGCAATGAAAGTCGCACTTCTGAGAAAGTTAATTAGCCCTGGTCAAAGAAACTGTGCTAAAGGACTACTGTGTGATTAAGCTTGGAGATGGTAAATTAAAAACTTCACTGAACATAAGACGTAATATTTGTAGTACCTATTTTAATGCCTGGGTACTACTTCTATTATTGCCCCAAATTAATAGACTGACTTTGGGCTAATCAGTTATCATCTTTAAATCTAACTTTCCTTATCTCCAAAGGGAAATAATCAGATTACATTATCTTTAAGGTATTTTGAGCCCTAAAGTCTTATCAGTATAATAAGTCTTATCTTGGCCTTAGTCCATCTTTGTGTTATCTTGGGCCTTCTTGGAATCTAAATACCTAGTAATTCGGTGTATGCCTTCATTGTACTGAAACCTAAAAAGACATTTTTAAAGAGTCACTGGGACATTTTCCCAAGCAGCATCATAAAGTCTCATTAGGAAAATTTACTTACCACTGATATGTACATGTACATGGGTCAGAGATGCATAAATAATCACATATTTAATTAGAAAAACATGTCAAAGTGAAACTAGGCTAAGACCTTCACAGAAGAGTGTGAGCTTTTTAGTAGGGTTGGCTTTTATTGGAATGCCCTGGGATTTTTGGTCTTGGCTCCTGTGGTCCTGACTCTGTGCCTTGAAATTTTTATTTTTTAAATCATGAGAAATGTGTCTCCATTAAGTTGCTCAGCATGCAGTATAGTTTAGAAATATTTGTTTTTGAAAAATTCACATCTTTATAACATGATAACTTAAATAATTTGACAAATGGGTACTATAAAAGTAAATTTCAGGTTATTATTCTTATATATATATATATATATATATATTCAGACAATCAAATGTAATTCACTATAAAGATAATAAGTTTCTTTTAGCTGCAGCAAGAAGAAATAAATAACCTGTTGGAAATGCAAAACAACTTGCTGAAAGGGAGAAAAATGAAAGGCAAATTAGCAAAAATCCCGATTTTCTTTTTAATTTACTGAGCAGTATTTACAACCAACAGGGCTAATTTTAATTCAGGACAATTAGTCTTGTTTTCCTTCCTGAGCAGTTAGATGTGATGCTTGTAAATCTTAAATCTTTATTCTCGGTTTTCTCTCACCTCATGCATCAAAACCATTCTTGCCCTGGTCGATCAGAAAAGAATCAATGATACTGAGATTGAAGTCCTCAGCTGAGCACCATGGATTGCTTTTGTATTATGTTCAGGTTTGAAGCTTCGTGTAATTAATACCTCCCTTCTTTTCTTCTGTAGGCATTTATGTCCATGTTCCAGATCCTCACCCAGGAAGGATGGGTAGACGTCATGGACCAAACCTTAAATGCCGTGGGACATATGTGGGCACCAGTGGTTGCCATCTACTTCATTCTGTATCATCTCTTTGCCACTCTGGTGAGTTGAGCATTTCTTTGAGACTTGACTGTATCATTGGGACTAATTATATTTTGAAATTCACAATAGGATGCGCATCAACAGATATTTGACCTGTTGTCAATTTCAAAATGGAGCCAAAGAACAAATGCAGAGTGGCCCAGTTGGATAAAATCCCTGATATTCTAAATTTCTAAAAATCAAAGAAGCACCTGAGAAGCTAGTGTTTGGATTTTGTTAGCTTCGAAGCTGTCTCTGGCAGGGACAAGTGTCTGCGAGAGAGAAAATGAAACAACACGTAGCAGAAATCTCATATCCACACCCGATTAACCATCCCTTAACATTCACATCTAGGAAATCTAAGGAACAAACTCAAACTACTCTGTTAGGTTTTTGTCACGTAAAGACACTCCCTTCATTTTCACTGCATCCTCTTCACAGCTGTAATTAAACTGAAGACAGAAGCTGGGGACCTTAGCGTGCAGTCAGTTAATTAGAAGTCAGCACAGTGTTTGTGTGTTATGTTCGACTGAATGGAACACACGGGAGAAAATGAAACATGTAGCTGCAAATAAGGGGAAAGCACAAGAGAAGTGAATGCCGAAGTCCAGAAAAAACTAATGTCTGCTGCACAGGCAGATTTTTCTCTTCAGTATATTTTATTAAAAACAAAGGGAGAAAAGTAGGAAATTTAGCTTACAACATGCTAACAAATACATTCTCAGGTCTCTCTAATACCAGATGTTCATCCCTATACATTAAGTTTGTTCATAGTTAAAAAGCAAACCTATTCTCTAATGTTAAACATTCAAATTAGGGATCTCAATGGTTGTCCTTTATCTGGAACAAACTAAATAAAAACAGCTGCTACTATTTATTGAGTGGCAAAATGTTTTACAATATTATTCCTCATCTTTGGGTTAATCAATATAGGTAATCTTCACAATCAGATATTGATACTGAGGCTCAGAGAAGGGTGATAATTTTTCTGATGTCACACAGTGTAAGTGGTAGAGACAGAATGTTCCCATGTCTGCCTGATCTAAAAACCTGGAGTTGTTCACCTGCTTGTTGTTTCTGTAGATAATGAGGTTTAAAGTTGCTACCAAAAATGTCTGCATCAAGTCAGTAAAACAAACTGCACATCACCTCAGTGGTCCTTGCTAGTTCTGAAACCCTGGAAATTAGGCAAGTGCTTGAGAAATTAGATGTGATAACTCACAAGTTGCCTCTTGTGTGGATGGAGGTTTGCAAAACTAACACATGACCATCAAGTTTACTGTGGTGTAAAGACATGGGTTCGAAAAGTAGAATCACAGAGAAGTAGTTTCGTTTTTTTTCTTTTTGTTTGGAATTGACTTTGAACATATTCACCAAAGAAAAGTCAAGGAGCAATGGGAAGAGAGGCCTGGTTCCAGAGCTGATTCTGACCATGATGTCCTTTGCACAGTGCCTTGGCCCTGGGGCTTTGCATCCTTCTCTCCAAGATCTTTACGTCTTCATCATTCATTCATTCAATCCTCATTCACTTATTCACTTGTGAATTTAACTGTTTCTTAGTCACCTGCTATGTGTTTAAATTAATCTAAAACTGCAACAACTAGGAGACAACCTTGGGTTAAATGCAGAATAAATTCGACTCTACTAACGTGTGGATGAGAATAATTAATCTATTTATTTTCTAGGAGTCAATGTAATGGCTTTCCTAAAAAAAAAGTATAATTGTTTACTTCCCTCATTGCAGATTATTCATACTCAGATATATATTTGCTTCTTAAATCAGAGTCGCAAAATCTGAAATCTGGGGAAAAAAACTCTCTAGCTTAGTAAACAGCAATTTTTAAAAATAGAAAATCATAGGCACAACTCACGTAATGAAATAGTTTTAAAACTGGTACATAGACTTCTTAGGTAGCCTTCTTTGTGGACCAAAAATATGGCACTGAGTATAGAGCACTGGGTGTAGCCAA
This sequence comes from Dasyprocta punctata, assembly GCA_004363535.1. Lineage (NCBI taxonomy): Eukaryota > Metazoa > Chordata > Mammalia > Rodentia > Dasyproctidae > Dasyprocta > Dasyprocta punctata. The sequence continues at coordinate 161,501 of RJWM01001068.1, read as the reverse complement.
GGATTCCAGGGTTCAACTGAGGCTTTAGAAATTCACAGGGCACAACTTCAAAATTCATATCTATTTCCATCTTTTTGTCCAAGTGATTTAAGTACCTGCCCAAAACAGCTATTACCAGGTTTACTGTGATTTTCAAAAAATGGTTCTAAGTGAAAAACTTTAAATTAAAGTCTTTTGTTATTTATTCAAAATTCTTTTAATTGGTATGGTAATTGAAACTTGAAACATCTACAGGTTGAAAATAGAAGTTTTGCTTGTGGTCTATTAGTACAAGAGTGAAAAGTTGGAGTCTGAAAATCTAGGTCCAGAATTTAGCTCTATGGGTCACTAGAAATGTGACTTTGAAGGAATCACACTTTACTGACAACTATGTTGTTGTATCTGAAAGTAAGGATTCTAATTCCCAGCACAACCAGGTTTCAAAGCTGTCAGGTACCCTTGAGTTAGCTTTATATTTCTGAGAATGTTTTAGCCATAAGAGGATGATCATAGCTGCTTCCATAACTAAGTTTAAGTGCAGATAAGGTGGTTCAAGTAAAATCCTGATAAACGTTACAAATTTATTGTATCAGTTCAGATTATCTTTCTGTCAGGAACAAAATATTGTTGGTGAAAAGTTCAATGCTTCATGTATGCTCCTCTCTAAACCAATTCCCCCTATCCTCTCTTTGCTTCTTCTTTACACTTTTTCTCCCAGACAACAACCATGATGAATTTAGTGTGAATTCAACATCCATTTTTTAAATGATATTTCACTAAATTGAACATAGTATCGATTGTAACAAAACTCATTTGTGCAACACTAAGGAAGACAATGAACTATACACAGGTGAAAAGATACATTCATATTTTGGATATTTTAAAATATAAAAAACGTGTGTATCTTCAAATTTATGAAATATGGAGGTTTCTCAGGCATATATGCATCTAGTAAAAATGTAGAGTATTTAAATTTAAGGTTATCACCTAAACAAATTTTGTGCCATGAATTTTAAAGATTAATACTATTATATTTTAATTTGAGAAGCACCAGTCCCTTGTACTGTTAATTGTACCTCGGAGTCATAATCTACTGAGACCAAGCTATGTTAGACCATATGTTTCTCTCCTTATAAATCATCAGTAGCAGCAATTTTCAAAATACATTGTGTTCAGTGCTTCATATATTCCACAGTTAAGATTTTCACTGAAGATGGTTTCTGAACTCTTTTTATCTTGATACTCATAAACTAATCAGTTGCTAGTCCATACAGTCATGTACACTTTTCGTTAAAGATTAAAGATTTGCTTATCTGTTCCGTCCTGATGGATATTTAGGCTGTTTTCCAAAGTCTTACTCTGCAGTGCTGCAACACATGCATGCATTGCATCCACTCGTGTGGGTTTCTCCAGGAGCTATGCCAGAAAGTAAGACACCTGGCTCCTGGCTTCTGCCCCAAGTGCTCTATAACAGGGGTATGCAAGTCCAGATATCAAATCTGGTCCACCACCTGTATTGATAGAGGCTGCGAGCTGCAGACGATTTTGGTGTATTTAAATGGTTATGTAAGTAAGTACTTACTTACATAATACCTTCAATGTTGCCATCAAGGAAGAATTTGCAGACTCCTGTGCTCTGGGAAATCTGCACTTATCTGCTCTCCCAATTGTAGTGATTGGGAATTCCCACCTTTTACATTCTCATTTACATTTCATATTATTTGACTTCCAAGACTTTGATACTCATAGGAATTAGCTGTATATCATTTTGCCTTAACTTGTATTTTTGCATTTTCATCTTTCTTAATAGGTAAGCACTTCTGTATCATATTATTTGCCATCTTCATTGTGGCATGCCCGATCATTTGCTTTATTTTTCAAAGGCTAGTTTGTATTCTTAAAAATTTATTTTCTGGAGGGAGATTATAGGTAGATAGGTAGGTAGGTAAGTAGACAGATAGCTACACACACACACACACACACACATATATATACACACACACACACACATACATACACATAGAGTAGTTTACTGACTACTATGTATGTGGCAAATATTTCTTCTTTGGTACTATTTATGTTCTAACTTATGATGTCCTTTATATATTTTGATGTCAAAGCCACTGGTTTTTTCACTCATGCTTTATATTTATTTTGAACTCATTGTTTCAAAATTCTTTTCCATGCTGAGGTAATACAGTATTCTTCTATACATTCTTCTTATGGTTAAAATTTTTTTTGGTTTTTCACCTTTAGGTCTTTAATCCATCTCAATTTACTACTTATAGATAGTATAAGGTATGTGAAATATACTCCTTAAACCTCAAATAAATTTTTCTTAACCTACTTTGAGAATTTTAATGCTTTAGGATATTTATTTGGTTTTTATTTAAACTTTTAAATTTGTAAGTGATTTCAATGAGAGATAATTTAATGAAAAAAAATCACTATATTAAAAACAACAGCATAACTTCAATACTACCCCCAAAAAAGCCTTTAACATTAAAATCACCTTCCAATTTCCCAGAGATTTTACTTAAAACATGATCAACAATCATTTTCCTTTCCCTGTGTACAATGTGACAGTTGTCCACAGGTTCCATCAGTTTAGCTCTTGTGAGCCAGTACAGTTTTACTGGTTCTCTACTGTTATGTGCAAGGGCTAATCTGTATCATGGCCAAAGTAGGAGAGGGTTGGTCCATATCTCCTTAAAGTTTACAACTCACAGGAAATTAGCAGCCATGAACACATACCAAACGACAAACAAAGCCTCAAAAGGGATTGTTACAGTGGAATGTGCCAATGGTAGTTCAAATTCTTCTGTACAACAAGGGAAGAATTGCCAAGTGTACACCTATTATTAGTAGTAAGCAGCTGCATTTATTGAAGATCATGGGAATTGTGCTCAGGGCAGTCCATGCCGCCAAAAATATAATGCAGACCAAGAAGGGCACCAGAGCAACAGAAAAGCACTATGCACAGGTCAGATGTCTCAGGATCGATGGCTGAAGATATTAGCACCAAACACAACAGAAAACCTCAAAGGAGCCAGGCATGGTGGCACGTGCCTGTAATCCCAGCACTTGGGAAGCTGAGGCAGAAGGATTGCCACGAGTTCAAGGTCAGCCTGGGCTACACAGCAAGACCCTGTCTAAAAAAAAAAAAGAAAAGAAAGAAAGAAAGATAGAAAAAAAGAAAGAAAGAAAGAAAGAAAGAAAGAAAGAAAGAAAGAAAGAAAGAAAGAAAGAAACTTCAATGAAGAACAAAGACAATATCAAAACTCCTAGGTTCCAAGAAAACTGATTACATCTGCACTGCCCAGTCCAAGAAGCATGACCATACTCTCTTGGCTCCCCCAGATTCCATGAGACAGCAACTCCTTCTCTCCCCTTTCAAGCCTTTGTTCTCCCCTCACTGAGCACTAACACTCTTTTTGGGCTCTGCCTACTCACACCCAAGTGAAATAAACAGCCTTGTTGCTCACACAAAACCTGCCCAGATGGTCTCTCTGCTCTCCCTTCACCTCCACTACACCTGGCACCAAAATCTAACCTTTTCATAATAAAAGGAGATGGTATGATGAATGGAATTTACCAGAAACACCATTAATTTTTGTAGTCACCAAAAAGTTACAAAATGTGCCTAATTTACCAGAAACAAAAATTTTATACTGTACTCAGCATTCATGTTGGCATCGTTGGCTTGCAGGAAGGGAGGATGAAGTGGAAGGTGGTTACTGTTTGGAGGGAGAGTCATCTTCCCTAAGAACATCAGGAATCTGGCTGGCTGGTGTCCTTGCTGTCCTGGAGAGGGTCTGTACCCACTAGGACTTGCTTCAGGCTCACTAAGTCTCCACATTTTCAAAACCAAAAACTGGTCTAAGGTTATTTGTTTCTGTCTTTCCTTTAGCGCTGTTCTTTTCTATTGTAACTACTTTCTTTACCTTTCCTTATTTCCTTAGATACTTTTCTAAATTTTGGGGGGCCATTTAGATAGCAGTAATCAAGGTGACTATATAAAGCACTGACTGAAATCATGTCCACAAACACATGCATCTGGGCTCGGACTAATGCTTATGTGTGCTTACATATGCTTTTCTGGCATCATAAGACTTTGTTTCCAACCACACAAGCAGCCAGCATTTGGGTTATAACTCAAGACTTTAGTCATAAGTTAAACCTAAAATTTCCAAGTTTTTCATATCAAGGTCCACTGTATTAAGAATTATTAGTTCTTGCTAGAGAACTACCTCTTACATCATTATATGATCACCGTAATCCTTGTTTACTTTGAAGTGCAAATTGAATAGTGTCAAATTAACATGGTTTCAACAAGCATTGCTGAGTCAATGCTATTCTAGTGTATCTCTTTGCATAGTTTTCTATTTAATCTGTGTTTTATGTTTTCCTTTTATTTGTTATATTTTAAAATATTTGCATACCTTTCAATTGATAAATAAAAAGTGAAAAAAACAAAACAAAATGAAAAAGAGGTACAGTAGTTGTTACTTGCTATGTGATCAGTCTGCAGTTAATGAACACTTCTTCCCAGTTATTCTACATCAGCCTGATGTGAAATTTTACATATAGGCAGTAAAAGAGCTGGAATAATTTGTAGACCAATGTATCAGTGTGTGTGTAAGGGTGATAGGCCTGCCTAATACCCATATCTCATGCTACAAAAACTGAAAAGTGTTGCAAGTTAAAATCTCGATTCCATAAGCCTGTCTGAGGACTTAAACATACCTTAAAATGAGCATTTTTGTTAAGCCGTGCATTTCTTTTTGTAAAACATAACAAACCTCCTAACCTAAATGGAAAAAATTAAGTCTACCTAAGTCTACAAGCTCTAATTTGTCTTCTATTCATGCTGACCAGTGGCGCCTCACACACCCTGGTGAGTTCCCGATGTTGTCTTCTCAGGAGCACGTATGTGCCAGGCAGCAAAAGAAGAAAGAAAAGAGAAAACGAAAAAAAATGTTTGGCTGCAGCTTGTTCTGGAATAAAAAGCAGCAGGCCATTTTATGGCTCCTAGGGGCACCAAATTGTCCTCTCACAATGAAAATCAAGCTTAAGTGCGTAGCAAATGCATATGCATAACCATTATCTATTGTCCCTGAAAAATCTCTTGCTGTTGTCAGGCAGGTATTCTGTATTTCTGTCCTGATTGATAACGGTTTTCCATATGCTTGTTGAATCCATCTTTTCCTCGTACTTTTGCCAAGGATTTAGAGATAAGGACTATGAAAGATTTAACCAGTTGAAAGACTATTTTTTCCCTTTCAGTGTTTTTCTCTTTATTATTGGCTGGAAGGAAAGTCCTGTGATGTGAATACTGAAAAGAGAGAAAATGTAATTAAGCGTTCATTGTGAATGGTCTTTTTGTTACCTTGAAGTGCTGAAATTAACACAGCAATCTCTTGATTCTGCCTTGGTGGCAGCAGCTTGCTGAAAATAGTCATATTTTGCTGACAGAAATGTGCATTCCGAAGTGTAAATTAAATAACTTGATTTCATAGAATTCATTTAAAAGTGCATCTGTGTTGAACATATCCCATTGTACACGGCTCTGATTGCATTTGACTTTTTGTTGACCCATATAAAAAGTGAAACTGTTTCACCCTGCAGACTGGGAGCTGGCTTAGGATAGTGTGATTATAAATGGTGAAAAGCAAAAGAAAAACATGAGGTTGTGGGGCACTGATCATATTCCTGCTGTGCTTCTATTATAAACCTGAAAATAATTTAAAATGTAGAAACTACCAGTAGAGTTCACCACAGAGATAGAAATAAGATAAAAGGTGACATCGCAGTTTAGGGGCCACCTTTAAGCTATATAAAAGGAGAAGAAAATAGCAAAAATAAACTTTAGGAGAAGACCTATATAGTGAGGTTATGACTATATGCACAGTTAAAGAGAAAATAAAATAGGATGTAACTACTGAAACAGAAATAGTCAACCAAGTAAATTCACTCTAAATAAGTTTGCTGTCTTGCAAAGAAACCATAATTTTTGGCAATCCAAATCATGCTCACCCCAAAAGGAGTCTTATGTACAGAGAATGTGTGCTGGGCAGAGTAGTTGGGGAAGTAATTCTACATGAAAACACAACTACTTTAGTTATTTATTGAATTTATCCAAAATTTATTGTGGCTAAATGGAAGAAACACATCCCTGGTTACTATCCCTGGTTAAAGGTACAAAATTCAAAAACTGCAAATCCTTAGCAAGTCCTTCTCTCGGGGGAATCTGGGTTTTGTTTTGTTTTGTTTTTGTTTTGTTTTGTCTCAGTATAGAATAAAGTGTGAAAGGAAAAGAAGCTGGAGAAAAAGAAGACTCCTAAAGGATATGACTGTACCCAAACAACCAGGAGATGCTGGGGTAGGAACCATACTGAACCTAGAAAACACGTTTGAATTCCACTGAGTGGGAAGGTCAAATTTCCCTCAGTAAGTTTGTTATGTCATTCACAAAAATTCTAACAGAGAGAATTCTCACATTTCAAAAAGATCTGCGATGTGGCATGTTGTACATTGAAGCCATTGTTCTTAGGACAAAAGAAGAGAAGAAATGGAGGTATGAGCTCAACAGGATGGGTTTATTTCAAAACAAACCTGAGAAGGAACACTTCAACGCTAGGGCCCAGACTAGCTGCTCTGTGTAGGACCGTGGGGAAGGGGGAGGTCAGTGAAAGGGGCTTTGGCTACTTGCCAAGAGCAAGGCTTGAGAGAGCACAAATGGTAATGGTTGCCCAAGGTCAGGTCGAGGCTTGGAAAAGTGCAGAGAGTGGTGGCCCTTGTCAGTAGCAGGGCGATGGTGTCATGAGTCCCCAGGTGTAGCTGTGAAGGGAGACAGTGGTTTAGAGGGGTCTCTGATCAGCATGGTGGCCATCAGATTCCTTCAATTATCAATGCTAAAAATATCTTGGGAATAAGCATTGTAACCTGAGAAGAATAAAAAAAAGTATCTGAAGTCCTTTGTTATTCTCTACTTTTTCTTTGAAATCACAGATTCCTAACATGGATAATTACCATACCGATCACAAAGTTGAATCTCCCATTGTAGTACAGATGCTCAGATCCTATGCTGGGTGCTACAATAATCAAATGCTATTTAAAATGACAAGTAGCCAGTACATGAATATGTATATATACATATATGAATTTTTTTAAGAATTGCACAAACTAAACATCCTTTTGTTGAAATTATATATGTAGTTTGACAGTATCCAAGAGAAAATTAAGTGATATGCCATGAGGTATTATTCCCCCTTGAAATTGCACTATTTTAAAAAAAGCATTATACAAATGTAAATATTAAAAGTATTATATAAATCTAAATATTAAAAAGTGAATAAAGCAAGGCAGATTGATTGCATCATTTAGAAGTGTCAGCATATGAAAGTGTTTCATATCCATGATGAAGCACTTGTGATTCAATGTGCCAGGTCCCAATAAAAATTATTACATCTATAACATTTTAATATAAACCCATAAACTCTACGTGATGGCTATGGGAAACCATTTGGTCCAGGACATGTGGCACTTGCAGTAGGCAAACACTGATGGAAAGGGAGATGTAGCCACCGATGTAAATGGGCCTAGGTTATAAATGAGCATGGCCTTGGCTTTCTATAAAAACAGAACAAAAACCTCCAGGAAACCGAGAAGTGATTCTTGCTTTTAGAATTAGGACTTGTCACTCATTCACATCCCTCTCAATGCCATGTACTATTGTATTGATAAGTGGGTGACACCCAGGCCAGCCTGTGCCCTGTCCAATTCCACACTACATTTGTAAGAAGATAATGTATCCCTGACAAGATGAATTAAATATGATGAAAACCAAGCTGCCGGCCTCCCCTCACTTCTATTTTTTTTTTTATCTCAGTGGTTATTGTCACCTTATTAGAGTCTGAGAAAAGAACTACAAAGTAATTCTCACCTCCTTTCCATCAGCTACAGACTCACCCTGGTCTTCTGAATCCTTTTTAGTTTCCCTTCTAAAAAGCCCAGCCTCATTCCAGTCATCTCTGACCCTGGATGCCAAGTTGTCACCTTGTTGCAGTGGCCTGTTGGGGACATAGAAAACCTGGGTCAAAACAGAACATTAGGAGGAAACTCAAGCTCCTCACCCACATTTTTTAACTTCTTTCTGTTTCTAACTAATTTCTTCTTTTCCCATCACACTATCATGCAAATTGAACAATGAAGGCTAAACATTCAAAGATATTTGTTGTATGCAATGAAGTTTAGCACAGTCTTAGAGCAAACTTTAAGCTCTGTGTTATACCAATCTTAAGTTGGCTGCAAACAATCTCCCCTCCACAGCTGGTTCTCAGTCCAGAGATTCTGGGGCTTCCCACTGAGAAGCCCTGTCAGCGTTTTCCCTAGGAATTCCAGAGCTTCCTCCCGGTTGAGTCTCGCCTTCTCTCATCTACCGTGAAACTCACACTGTCCTCTGCTGTGACAAAAAGTGAGACAAAAATCCCTCAAGTGTCACTGGTCCTCTGTTCAGAGGGTGGCTTTTTTCTTATCTCTCCAAGAAGAATGTGTAAAATATATTGTTTATTTTTAAATAGACTCTTGAAAATGGGGAAGAGAATGCAGAGAAGGAGGGAGGAAAGAGAGAGGGGGAAGAAGGGTTTGAAAAGGATCAAGATATGTGATACACATGTACCAATTGCCCCAGATGATCAGCACTACATACATGCACTGATTTTTAAAAAGATGACATTCTCTATATAATTATCTTTGTCACACTGCACTTTGATACTAGTTAGACTTTCAATGAAATGGCTGCATTAAGATGTATCACGTGCATGCACCAACTCCCCATGAAGCATGTGATCCTTATATACTGCAAGCACGTACTAATAGAAATAAAAGTCAAAGGAGAAAATCAAACAAAACCAAAACAAATAAACAAGCAAAGAAAGCCAGAACTTTTGAAAAGAAAATCTCAACAGAGAAGGAAGTAACATCATTACTTCATGACTGTTGCACGGGACTCCTGACCTCCTGACCTCCTGACCTCTGCCTGTGGCACTCTGGGACCTCCCTGCACTGATCCCACTTCTCAGACTTTCTCGAATCTTCCTGGAAGCCAGACCTCACCAGCCACATGCTCCCCGGTCACCTGGAATTCCTTCCTCACTCCTCTCTTTCTTCCAAACTCCTTCGACCTTGGTGCCTGTGTGACACATCCTTGAGATCTCTGTCTGTGTCTCACGATCTTAAGTAAGAAGTCCCTGGTCTAGGCTGCCGGGCACAGTTCTCTGAAACCTAAATGCTCAGATGGTACCAAACTCTAGTTGTGATCCTCAGTGGACTTTAGTGTCCAGTTGTCCATCTTCATAGTCACACAGCTGCCCTTCCACTTTTGCTGTGGTTTTCCTTCAGATTTCAGCCTTTGATGGAGAAGTAAGAATCTTCTCTGAGACAAGTGTTCCCAGAGGACTCAGGGCCCCATCTGGGTGTGTTTCCATATCCAAGACCTGACCCTGCTTCTTGCCTGAACGTGCCCCTTATTGGAACCCAGTGTAGACCAGGAGCGATGGGAAACAGTAAGAAGCTGCCTGAGAGATCAAAGTGAAGAGAAGACCTGTAAGTTCCCCAAATAGCAAGTCTTGCTTCGTTTCCTGTGGCATGGCAGGGCTTCTGAACTTGTATGAGAGCTAAGCACTCGTGTGTCTGATGTTGGAGCACTCCAAGCCAAGGCCTAGACAGTCTGGTGAGTTGAATGGGGGGTCCCCAAAATATATGTCTGTATTTCAACCCACGAAGCCTTCCAGTGTGACTTGATTGGAAAAGGAGCCTTTCAGATGTAACCAAGTTAAGCGTCTTGTGATGAGGACATCCTGGATTCTCTGGGAGCATCCTAAACCCACTGACGAATGTTCTTATAAGAGACACATGAGAATGAGACACTGAGAGAGAAGAGGGTCTCGTGAAGACGGAGTCAGACATTAGTGTTATGTGTAAAGAGGCCAAGGACCACCTGGGGCCACCAAATGCTGGAAGATGCAAGAAAGGGTTCTCCCATAAAGTCTTTGAGGTGAGTATGGACCTGCTGACAGCATGACTTTCAACTTCTGACCTCCAGAACTATGATAGAATAAACATCTTGTTTTAAGCCACCAAGTGTATGCATTTTGTTTCCAAAGTCCTGAAAAACTCACATAGAACATTTAAAGCTGGTTGGTGTAAGTCCAGATCCCCCAATCCAAGCACCATCATTTCACCTTGTAGGGGTGGATGGTGCCCTACCCACTTCACAGTAAACCAGGCACCAGATTCTACACGTATCTTGACCTCACACAACTCCTAGAAGAAGCATTTATTCAAATGTAATTGAGGTCTAAAGAACTAATTGAATTGATGTAGCAATCCTCTACCTGCAGCCATCAGCAGAAACAGAGGGATTCATTATGACCTAAATTAATTTGTAGAAAAATCAAGAAAAATTATTTTGACATAATCTAACTGTGCCAATATATTTTCATATAAACCATACAAGTATCAAATTTGCTGGAGAGGATTAAAAATGAAAAAACTAATAGCTGAAATTTGTTGAGTTATTACTATATGGGTAACGTTTCCCAGTGACCACACTGAAACCCACCACGAGTCAGTGATTGCAACATGACTGGTAATGGGCAAAGCTTGTTTGCTAACTGGGGTCTCTGACCCCAAGCACAATGCTCTCCCTTACCAAGCTACACCCCAGGCAGTGCCAGACACATCCAGGGAGTCCTATCAACTGCCAGTGGAATTTAATCAGAAAACAACCTCAATGTCTTTAAGTAACTCACCATCTGTCTGGTGTTGGGGAATAATTAAAAGTAAAATCTCTTCCCACCCCAGAAAACCTCTCCATCAATGTAGAAGAGAAAAAATGTATAGTTTTATTATTGAGTAAGCACTAAGCATCCTGAAATGGGCATCACAGGCAATGGGCTAGAGATGGCAAAGTCAGAAAGAAGGCTCACTGTCTGATAGCACCACATACATACCTGGTTTGGAGATAAAATGACCAGTCCTCATGTAAGAAGACCCCCACAGTACCATTTAAATACAATGCCTCCTACACTCCTGGTAAATGGGGAGACCATCTATGGGTGTTGATTGTTTGTGTTCAAAGGAAAAATAAAACTTGCCATAACTCCTTGACAAGTGTATAGTCTCACGTCTTGGAGGACCATGCCTAGGTTAAACTCCCATAGAGAAAGGGATACAGAGACCCTACCTTCCTCCATGTGTATGTGTGTTTCAAGCAGACCTCCCGCCCGGTCCTTAAGAAAACCATTCCTGAGTTGGAAACTACTGAGAGAATGATTTAGCTTTGAAAAAGATTTAAGGCTGTCTCAAAGGGCATCTAAAAACCATACAATGACATGTTTTCTAAAGGAAATCCTGTAGGGGAGGGGAAGTCTCCTTTTTAATTTTAATTTTTATTTTTCTATCAAGGAAAGACATTTTCCTTCTCTCCTTTCCTTCCTTTCCTCTTTCCTTTCTTCCTATGAAGGACTTTATCTTTTCTTTCATCAAAGACTACAGAATTTATTTATTTACTCAGGATAGGGGACTGGGGATTGAAGCCAGGGCTGAGCTGGATCCTGAGCCCTTTTAATATCATTATTATTATTATTATTATTATTTAATCAGAATCTCACTAAGTTGCTAAATTTCCCAGACTGGCCTCAAATTTAGGATCCTCCTGCCTCAGCTTTCCAAAATGTTCGGATTGTAGGCATGCAACATCATGCTCAGCTTTCTTTTCTTTCTTTTTGGATTTGTGTTCACATTTTTGCCAAAGAGATACGAAACCCAGTTAAATCAGGACACAGAACAATGCTTGTTCAAGTGCCCAATGAGTAGTAAGTGGAGGGTGAATGGCTCCAGATGTGGGAAGACCTTCAGTTTCACACCACCAATTCAGGGGTGAGGATGCAGGGAAATGTAGACTTCTCTGGTATTTCTTATTATCACTATCTCCGGAAAAGGACTAAACTTGGCGTGAACCCAGAAACACTCAACCTAGAAACACGTCTGCTTTTGAGGAAACCTGAGATGGATTAAATAGTTAGCCATCAATTTCTGCAAAGTGATCTCTCTGATACCTAAAAATCACAACCAAATCACTTCACTTACTTACCTTCATACGCATCCATTTCATATTAACAATCAGAAATAATTTTTAAAGAGGAAAATTGAAAAAGATGAGGAAGTGAATGTGGGCTTATGGTAATTCTAAACTGAAAAAGAACTAAAAAGTAAAATATTTTTAAATGTTATTGTATTTTTTCTTTCTCATGTTACCTGTTTTGAAAGAAGCATTTTTTTTTACTTTGAGGAATATCATGAAATGTAAAAAAGGGAAATTTTTATTTTTCACCTCACAAAGGTAGACACTACTAGCATTTCTAAAGTATCTCCTTCTAGAATTTTCTCTACTACTCCATTTTATACGTAGTTGGATTTATACCATTTATACTCTTATGTAATATTATAATGTAACCATTTTTCACTACTGTAAAAACTCAAGAGTTACCAATTGTTATATAACAAATTACCCATCTACTAGATGCTTGCTAACAAATAAAACTTTATCATCTCACTCTCTGTGGGTGAGGGAACTGGGCTAACTTCACCTGTGTGTTTCCAGTTTAGTCTCTCATGGGGCTGTTCAAGATGTTGGCTGGAGCTGCAGTGACCTGGAAGGTTTTCTGTGGCTGGAGTGTCTACTCCCAAGATGAGTCACTCACTGTTGGAAAGACCTCAGTTCCTTGCTGGGTGTGGGTGGGAAGCCACAGTTCATCACCACATGGGCCTCTTCATGCAGCTGCTTGAGTGTCCTTACAACATGGCATCTGGCTCCCACCAGAGCAGGTTATTTAAGAAAAAACAAAATGAAAGACACAGTGTCTTTTATTGCTTAGCTTCATAAGACACACCCTGTCTTCTCAGGAACCTACTAGTTACACAATCCAGCCATAACTAGTGTGGGAGGGGACTCCTCAAGGCCTTCAACATCCCCCACTGGAAGGAATACTGGAGGCTGTCTTGGAAAGGAGCTCCCCCATGGGAGTTTTTAATGGCTGTGGGAATTCTGTCATGTAGATCTCAATAACTTATGCAAGTTTAGATTCTATTTCAAATATTTCATGATTACATAGAATGCTCCAGCAGGCACTTTTGCCTATTAAGGTTTTCATCAACACTTCAGATTAATTTCTTAGACTATGGTCACAGAAATGAGATCATTGAATTAGAAATTTGTAAAATTTTTTCTTCATATTGACTTAATAAAGCAAATTGATATTTTATAATTGTCTCAGTTAGCATGTGCGTTCCCTTTGGTGTGTTCCTGACAAATACCTTAAAATGCCAGTGCAATGATTCATAACTGCATGTTTATTTTTCACTTAATGAATTCTATGCACATTTTTTCAGGTAGATATTCTGTATTATATATAATGTTGGATACTTATGGCATGTGGGTGCTTTTCATTTTTATTTAACCATTTTATAGATCCTCCTGAGTTTGTTTGTTGCTGTTATTTTGGACAACTTAGAACTTGATGAAGATCTAAAGAAGCTTAAACAAGTAAGTAATGTATGGGGAACTTTTTTTAATCTGCATTTAAAAAGTAAGAAAAAATCATGCCCTTCCAATAATAGTGTAAGCTTTGAGCTTTGAAGTAAAAGGTGAGTTAAGATAGTCTAAGCTGAAAAAATGATATTTATTTTTAGGTTTAACTTTTATGTCATATCAACAAGAGAGATTTGTCGCAGCATATAGATATATTATACTTTTATATTATTATTTTTGAGTAAAAGTAGGATGAGCACAATATAGTAAATTGGATAACAGAGATAGTTCTCCTTATGCTATTAAATGACAGTTGGTTGGAAATCAAGTGTCTCAGGGCCAGATTGCTGTTTTGCATAATTGTATGTAATATTTTTGATCCTCATCATAAAAATATTAAACATTCACCTGTCTGACCTCTAGGCACTAAAAGAGATTTCAGTATGAGGCACATAGTGATTACAAGAAATGAAATAGAATAAATGATCAGACATGTGTCCAATTATGTGTGAAAGCAGGCTATGTGTCATGGTATAAGACTTATACCCTAAAAAAGTAAGTGGAATTGTGTGATATTTATGTTGTTAATGGCAGATGGATGGAAGACATGATCACCTATTCCCACAGAGTCTGTTACATAGAGGATACTAGACTTGAATACTTGGCTCTATCAAAGAATGTATATAAATCCTTTGAGATGTAGATTTAGTGAAGATTAGGATTTTCTTGGGTTACTCCTCCCCATATACAAGCAGAGTTGGGATGTTTACAAGCAGAACTAGGGTCCTAAAACAGCTCTATTGAAATCACACGAAAGCCCTACACATTCAGATTTTCAAAAGTGGTTGGTTACTTTAGGCATTTCAACTTATTTTTATCTAAGCTCACATGAAAAACCAGTAATGAAAAACCAGAACTTAACTGGCAACTGATTTTCATCCTGAACTAAAAGGTTTTAATAAGCATACAGCTCTTCACTTTTAGTATCTATCGTTAGTTCTAAGATGGCTTGCTAGATATTAAAGAAGTTTTATGACTTAGTTATTTTCTCATCATGGAACCACAATACTGGCCACCCACAACTCTAAGGAGGAAAGGTTTATTTTGATTCACAGACTGTAGAGGTTTCAATCCATAGTCAGCTGGCTCCGAGGCAAGGCAGCATGGCAGAGGAGAAAGAGCTAATGGCGTGGTAGCAAAAGCAGAGAGAGGGATCAAGGGAGGAGAGAGACAGACCCTTCCAGACCATGCCCCAAGGACCCACCTCCTCCAACCAGAATTCACCTCCCACATCACCTTTAGCTATAAACTCATCAGTGTACTAATTCACTGATAGGTATCATGCCCCTGTGATCCAATCACTTCTCCAAAGCCCCTCCAAAGAGCTCATGAGGCTTTGGGGTTCATCTAGATACAGACCATCACATCTTGTGTTTCTAGAAATTATGTAAATCAGAATTGATTATCCACTTGTGCTAGGCAACGATTTGGAGTATTTTCTTTGAATATTAAAGGTATTCGAGCGTTGAAAATATTAATCTTAAAAAAAGCAGCAATTTCGTTTTCATCAGTACTTTTCACATTTTTCATTATTCAAGATTGAACTGAGACTAAATGTCTATTAAAATCTTCTATTAATTTCATATCTGAAACTCATCAAATTTCATACTTGAAATATTTTAATTCTAAGTAAAAATGTTCCTGGTTGTTTTCTTCCATTTTTGCATAAGAATGTTTTGTATTTTCATGGTTTTAGCAATTGTTTTATTTTTTATATCCTTGGTTTTCCTTCTTTGCAGTGATCTTGGCCTGTGAGGTAGAATAATTTCAGGAATATGCAAACACACATGGACACATGTATGTGTGCATTTTCATACACATTCGTTGATGATACTATAGATTCCTGAAATTTACATTGTCTTCTACAACTTCATTGAAATGTCCAAGAAAAACGTTGCATCAAATATATATTTATTTAGTTGCATGTCTAGAAGTCTAGCTCTTAAGATTTAAACAGATGTGCTCTGTTTTTCCCATGCTCTGATAGTGAATAGAATAGAGGGAATGTGAAAAAAAACTGTTTTTTCCTTTTATCTTCTTGAAAACACTGTGTATTACAAATTCTGTTTTTGTTCAGTTCAGTTATTTTTATTTTTACTTTGGGAACTCTTAGAGATGGACTGAAAGTTCAAACTTTAAAACAAAATTCTTGGAGGCTGGGGATATAGCTCAGAGGCATAAGCAACTGCCTGGTTAAGTGCAAGGTCCTGAGTTCAATTCCTGGTACAATAAATAAATAAGTAAATAAATAAAACCAAAACCTTTTACCATTTCTGCTAATTGGTCTGCAGGTTCTTATCACTATGGCAATGTTTTTTGAATACTTGCTCAGTACCAAGTGCCCTATATTACCATTTAGCATTCATAACAACTACTTAGTACATGTATTATTATTATATCCATCTTACAGATGAGGAAAATAAAGCACAAAGAGTTAAGTAACTTGTCCAGAATCACACAGCCTACAAATGACAGGACTAGCATGTGAGGCTAGGTAATTTGTACCAAAAGCCTTGACTCCTAAGCTCTAAACTCTACTGAGTCAAGCTAAGCTATAGAAATGCCAAACATGAGCCCCATAACGTGTATTGAGTGGAGGCTCATTCATTGGACTATTAACATTTTTATGAATGATATTGTACATAGCAAAGCCATCATTATAGTCACCAAACAACTGTTTAGGGGAGGCTCAGTTCTCTGAGGAATGGAGGTAAATTAAGCAGCAAAGTCATTAGAACCATCCAGAGTAGTTATTCATCTCCTCTCCAAAGTCAGACGTTCTCATCCCTCCACATGGTGGCAAACGCTGCAGGTGACACCGCTTCTCTTTGTGATCTTCTTGACCCTGTGATCCTCTTCAGACATGAGTTAAAAAATGGTTGTGTTAGAATATAAAAGTTGATTCCCAGATATTTCTCAAGCGCCATGGGAACCTGTGCCAGTCACCTCTAACATGCAGGAGCTAAACACGGAATACTCAGCACACCTGGAGATGGGAAGAGAAAGCAGGCCCCCTGCCTTGGAGAGGAAATGCCCCGGGTGCTGGACAAGGTGGCAGAAGGTGACCAGGCAAGAAATTAGAATGGAGGAGCAAGAAGTGAAGAGTGATGCCACAGGAAGCTCTTCGAGTGACGACCGTAAAGGAACCTGGGTGATTAGAGTATGGTGAGGAAGGTGCAGCCAGGTAACCACACCACAGCTGGGAGCACGGCAAGGTCAGAGGTCAAGGGTAAAAGGACATAGAGCCTTCCGATTCAAAGCCCACCGAGGGCCAGTACCGTCTGCGTGATTGATTGTAGCAGGAAACCCTAGTCTCCTTGAGTAGGTGTGCAATGTGCTGTAACTTTTCCAGCTATCTTTCTATACAATCTCTTTGCACTTTAGATTGTGACTTCCAGCCAGGGACTGCTGCCCTCCAGAGATTTCCCTTGAGACGCTGTGGAGCCAATTTGCATTTTTAACCCTTAAGGAAGCCTAAAGGGAATTGCACCTTACCCAATATAAGACCATAGGCACTACAATGTCGCATTTAACACTCTCAGCGGAAAATCCAGATTCAAAGCAGTGGCTCTGTTTCTTTAAAGGCAAAGCTCTAAAAGTCTGCACTGAAGAATAGGATGAATATTTAACTTTTAATAATTTATTATAATAAAAGGCACATTGTCATTAGTCCGCCTTAGAAAGTTCCTCCATTCTTCAGAGACATCTATCCCATAATTCTTGTCACTTTCTGAAGCAGCTCCGGAAGCTGTTTCAGGAACATCTTCAGTTGTACTGTTCTGGATGCCTCATGTCCAGAATCTGTTCAAAATGTTTACTTTCTTACTAAGTTTTGACTTTGAAGAAAAGCCAGAAGTCACACGGTGGCAGATCCAGTAAATAATATGGATGACAACACACTGTAATGTTTTTATGAGCCCGCTTTTCCTTCAGATGACACCCGGCAGCAGCATTCACTCTGTTTTTGATCATCACTTGTAAACAGTGATGATCAAAACAGGACTTCCAGAACTGCTTCAGCCAAGGGCCAGAATGATGGGATGAGTGTGTTTGAAGTGAGAGGGAGTATTTTTGAGGGAGATTAATGATAATATTTTTTACTGTAATAGTTTTTATTTAATGTAAATATTCACCTTATTTTTATCGCACCTTGCATTTACCTTCTTTTAAAAAAGAAAAGTAACATTGAAGTTCTTATTGCTTATTCAAAGCATTTTGGGTTTTTTTCAAAGAAAGATTTGGAGGAAAAAATAAAAGAGCTTCTTTTTTTTTTTTTTTTTTGTGGCACCGGGTATCGAACTCACAACCTCGTGCCTGCCAGACAGGCGCTTAAGCCACTGAGTCAAACTCCCGGCCCTAGTTTTTTGAGGCAGGATCGCACTATGTAGCTCAGGCCGATCTTGCGCTCGCATTGTAGCCCATGCTGGGCCTTGAACTCACAACGCTCCTCCTACCTCAACCTCCCGAGTGCTGGGATTAAAGGCGTGTGCCACCATGCCCAGCTAAAAGAGCTTCTTGGGAACAAATTTTGTGAGGTTGTCATGTTAAGTGCCCATTCCTACTACTGTTCTTTGCATCTTTCCAGTGTGTGTCAGTATATGGCTTTCCTTTGTCATTCCTCATGATGAATAATGCTTCACAATATCACCCAATCATACACTGACATAAAATTCCTCTATTGCTCTTCCTCTGTGTTGTTGCGTTCAAGATACAATCAATTCTTAGCAGCAATAGTGCAATAGTATTCTTTTCACAGCTGCTGTAATTTACATGATCTTATATCTAATTAAATAGACAATATTTCTCTTTGCAGCATCCCCAAAATCCATTCCAGGACTTGAAAGTATACACACACTAACACTACACACACACACACACACACACACACACACACAAAAATCTTCTACATGAGATAAAAAAAATTGATTAGATGTTTTCTGTGATTGTGAGATTATGCTAAACTACTGAGAAGACAAATCAGTTAGTCTGGAAGCTAACAACAGCAACAGTAAATCTTGGCCAAAATCTATTCTCTGAATAGTAGTAAGAGCTGATGACCTTGAAGCTGAGTGGTGTAGGAATGACACCAGGGAATGCAGGTAGAATTTTTACAAACTTTGAAAATGAAGAGAATTCTTGCAGCTTTAATGATGTTTGCAAATTCTGTTCAAGGAAGACATAAAGGGTTTCCTTTTAAGCAGTATAAAATTCATTAAACTAAAAGAAAAACTCACAGAGTAGCCTCAGGGAAAGAATTATTGAAAGTGGAAGTGTAGATACTCTGTGTAGATTACATTTAAAGCTCTGAAATTAAAAACTGCTTTCCCAGCTCTGTATCTAGTCTCATTTGAATTCCAGTTCATGCATGATGATATTTCTTTGATGGAGCCCACTGCATGGGTGGTGGGTGGATGTGTAAAGAAACCTCTCTCTTTTACTCACTAGTTTTTTTTTAAACAAAAGCAACAGTTCTATATTCTTTTTTAAAAACTTGAGCTCCAGATCAGTATTTCTCCCCAGCCTTACCTAGTGCTATGGTTGTTGCTATGTGTCAATTCAACAGGACTAAGTGATGTCCATACAGCTGGCAAAACAACATTTTGGGGTGCATCTGTAAGGGTGCTTTTGGGTAAACTGGGTAAAGCAGATCCTCTTCCCCATTGGAGGCCAACATCATCAAACCCTTTGAGGGCCAAAAGAGAATGAAAAGGTAGAGGAAGTTGGATCATGGTTCCTGACTGCCTGAGCTGGGAAACTCGGGACCACTGGTCCTCGGGCCTTCATACCTGGACTGGACCCTACACCATCTGTTCTCTGGCTCTCAGACTTTCAAACTACACCGCTGACTTTTTGATGCCTCCAGCTTGCAGACTGAAGCTATGGGGACCTGTCAGCCTCCATAATTCCATGATCCAATATCCTATTTATATGTCTTAATGGAATTTTGACAAAATTTATGCAAGATAAGTAAGGTGTTGGACCCTTATTCCCTGGCATATTCATTTCCACTCTCTCTTGCCTGCTATAATGAGCTCATTTCGGATTTCTGACCTTATTATGGAGACAAAGATGTTGCTAGAGGTGCCATTCTGCCAACCAATCCTTGTCATCCCATGATTTGAGCCAAGTCATCTGTCTTCTCAGTATTTGTAGATCTTTATGAGTGAGTTCAAACTAATGTGACTTAAAAGTGAGTGCTAGAGCCGGGCGTGGTGGCGCACGCCTTTAATCCCAGCACTCGGGAGGCAGAGGTAGGAGGAGCGTTGTGAGTTCGAGGCCAGCTTGGGCTACAACGTGAGTGGAAGGCCAGCCTGAGCTACATAGTGTGACCTTGCCTCAAAAAACCAGGGCCAGGAGTTTGGCTCAGCAGCTTAAGCACCTGTCTAGCAGGTGCGAGGCTGTGAGTTCGATCCTCAGTGCCACAAAAAAAAAAAAAAAAAAAAAAAAAGTGAGTGCTAGAACTGTTAAGTAATAGATTGTACTGATTAAACACTTCTTGGTCAGGGCATTTGATATTAAGTTACCGATGTATTAAATTACCAGTGTCCAGAGGAATACATTTCTTGCCCAAACTCGTGGAATTTATAAGTGACCGAGTTGGTACAACATGGTCTGTCTGACTCTAAACCAGAGTCCTTCCCAAAAGACACCATCCCGCCTTCTCAGAGACTAGGTCTTTCATTAACAATGAGAAACTCATCTAGAAAGTGGGTAGGATGAAATTCTTATCCAATTTTGGATCAGCATATTTTCTCCCTGTGGGTGTATAGACAGGAAGCCAAATTATAATCAAAATATATCGTATTGAGCTCATAATCAGGGAGATGTGGAGGAAGGTGGTGTGATTCAAATCATAGTGGCATAGGCTAAAATCATTAGAGGTTTCCCTTTTATAGCTGAGATATTATTAACCCTGTAGAGTAAATTTGCTCATCTGTAAACCTGGGGTCTAGATATTTGTCTTAGTTACTTTTTGCTCATTGCTGAGACAAAATACCTGACGCCCAAAGTTAGGGAAGGAAAGGTTTATTCTTACAGTTTCTCGGGAGTTTCAGTCCATAAAGTGGGCTCCAAGGCAGCATGGGATGACGGGACTACAGTTCATGATGGCTGCAAGCTGCAAGCCGCAATCCGCACTGGCGAGAGAGAGGGTGGAAGCCTGGAAGCAAGCAAGAGGAAGACCCGCCTTCCCTTATACTGTATCTCAGCTCCACCCCTGGGCGGGTGTAGCAGTCACGTCATTAATCCTGGTGCTAGACAACAAACTGATCACAAGCATCAGACTCAGCCCCATCAAAAGTATGAGGACTTGGGGGTACATAGCATATCCTATACAATATTCATCTACTATTCTGCACATCTTAGCAATAAGGGACATGGGACAGGCAAGAGACTGTCCTTATCCTCAAATAACTTGTGAACTGGTGAGAGAAAGTGATAAACCAGACACTTTTTAATTCAGCAGTGATTATTATAAGGGGTTTTGGAAGTATGCAGGCAATAATATCTAGCTTAGACTACTGCATCAGAGATGTTTCCTCACAAGCATAGTATGTAATAGAACTGAAGGCTGATGTATTACTCAGCTTTTTGTCACTAGGACCAAATACCTGGCACCCACAATTTAAAGGGAAAGGGTTTATTTTTGTTCATGCTTACAGGGTAGTCAGTCCATGGTCAGCCAGCTCCAAGGTTGGAACATGGTGGAAATGTAAGGCAGGCTGAAGCTGCTGATGACTGGGAAATAGAGGAGGGGAATAGCACCACAGAGAAAAGAGGCCATTATATAGTACCCAAAGTCACAGTTCTATGATGCAACAGTACTCACCTTAAATTGTACTTTACCAATCTGCTATACATCGATTCAATCAACTTGGTATGTTAGGATTAATGGTCATAGCTGAATAATGCTTATCCAGGTGAAGGAGTTTGGAGGAAGATGGCATTAAGGAAAGAAACTATAGAAGGATGGAGTGTTTGACACATTCTACAACATGAAAGAGTCTTGCATGAAATGGCTAATCACAAAAAGACAGATACCATATGATTCCACCTAAGAGCATCTAAAGCAGCCAAATTTATAGAAACAGAAAAGAGAAATGTGATAATCATGAATTGGAGGAAGGAGTAAAAAGTTGTTCAGTGGCCATAGAGTTTCCACTTTGAAAGATGAAGGCGATCTAGAGAGCAGTTTCATACCATGGTGGTGAATATGCTTCACTGAATTACACACTTAAAAACAGTTCAGATGGTAAATTTTGTGTTACATTTTTTTAAACAGAAGTGATTTTTTTCAGCTTAAACTTGGTTACCATAATAGCAACAAGGAAGTGTTTCGTGATGTTGACAGGGTTGCAGGCCGTTGACGGTGGAGAGTTGTATTGCAGATGGTGAGAAGCCAATGGCAGCTGAAGAAGTGAGTGTGAACCGCCCACCGTTCCCTCTCAGATTCTTCATACTCTCCACTTCCAGACAGACCACCTAGCTGCTGACCGATCCTTAAATCTGTACATTATCACCATTTACTACAGTGCTCCTCAACTCCATGCTGGTGTGGTGTTCATGGGGAATAGCATTTGTACAGCACCCTCGGGTTGCCAAGCACATGCAGCCGAAAGCACCAAACCGCTAGGATTTCAGCTGCTCTGGGAAACACTGAGATGCCCGGGAAATAGAAGACCAACACCTTGAAGAGCTTATAAATCATTAGTGGCTGAGAGTTTACCCATTTTACTCAAAGCCACTGATGCTATGAAACTGCACTGGAAGCTACTCTCTGAATCATTTGGCTGGGATGACTCATCATCTTTTCACCTATTATTGCCCATAACTCTCTGTAATATATTATCTCAATGCATATCTTACATAGCATGTGATCTGCTATTTCTGAAATAGACCCATCAATATTAGTCTTTTTCAATAATAAATTTTTGTGTCACACTAAGATATGAACAGCAACAGGATCAGTCTTTTAAAATGTAGCTAAGATTTAGGTTTAAGCCAGGAAATTCCAGCAGAGGCCCGGAATTTGGGAATATCAGTTACCTACAGCTTAGAAATGTAGAAGTCCATGAGAAAAAGTGGAGACACCCAACTGAATTTTTGAAATCAAACAGGAAAATGTCAAAGATTCAGAAAGTCAGATCAGAAGACAAGAGGTCCCTGTTACAATTGGTGTCCTCCTAATAGGATCTGATTTGTGCCCTACAAAAAGATATACTGAAACCCTAACCCTTAGTACCTGTAAATGTGACTTAGTTGGAAATAGGGTCTTGGCAACAAAATCAGGTTAAGAAGTCATGGGATTGGCCCCTGATGTGACTCACGTCCCTATGAGAGGAGGACAAAGGACAGACAGTGGTGCACGGAGAAGACCCTGTGTTATGAAGAAGACAGAGATTGTAGCGAGGCACCTGCATAGAACAACCAGGAATGACGATGTCTCAAAAGCTGAGAGAAGCTCACAGAGTCAACTATCCCTCAGAATGTCCAGAAGGGACTTGTCCTCTGACATCCTGATCTTAGACTTCTAGTTTCTGAGCTTTGAGCCAGTCAATTTCTGTCCTTCTAAGCCACCTCACTTTTTGTAACTTCGTGCATCAGCCCGAGGAAATTAATCCAGCTCCGGGGACTCAATAAAAAATAATCTCTTTCAGAAGCTGGAAACCATGAGGCTGAGAGCTTGGGACTGTGGGGAGCAGTAGATGCACCCTCAAAATTCCAGACCAACCAGGAGCAGTGCTGCCAAGCAGTTGGAGACATTTTCTTCTATCCTGGATCAAACAAATCCCCAAATTCAATACAGTTGAGAATTTGTTGCAGGAAGAATTTCTAGAAACCCTTCCAGAATTTCATTTTCAATATGTTTGAGCCAAACCAGATCATTTTTATAAAGGATATTGTTTTAGGACATTTGCTCTTTGGCTCCTCCACTGGCACCGCGGAAATTGTTTCAGGTTTAAGTCGCATGCCATTGAACAAACATAAAACTCCAGACCTAACCCTGTCTCTTTCAGTTTATAGTGGTGATTTTTTCTTTGTATCATTCTTCGATGCTACTGATTCAGAATGACTTTGAGTGTGCTTTTTCATTGCACTCTTCAAAATAAATTCTTAATTTTTTTCCTTAAGAGTAAGTTTTGAAGGAAATATGTATCCTATTTGGGAAGAAGTTTACACGTGAAATCTACCTCAGTGACACCCTTCTTAGCTATGAGGAAGCTCTTTCATTGTACTTCTTTTAATCAAGAGAATGTAATTTTAAAGAGCCATAGTTATTTTGCTGAACCTCTGAAAACAGCAAGATGACAAGGAATGGTGATAAACAATCTACTTCTGTTGTTCAGCTCCCATCACAGGCAATGAGAAACCAGATTATCATGGTTCTAGGAGAAAAGCACCAACAATTGGTTTTCAGTTTTATGCAGTGTCTGACAGTTGTTGAGTCACAGGAAGGCACTTTCATGATTGTTATCACTTGTGATGAGGTGTTATAATAATGAGCCTCACCCTGTGTAGACCTCAACACTAAACATGAATATACTGGGGCATTGTCAGTTACTCAGTTCCTTTGGACTTAAATTTCACAGTCTGGTTCTGTTTTTGTAAGTAGTTTAAATATGTTTCCTTTCTCCCCAAAACTTTTCCACTATATTCTTGTTCAATTGTTTATCCAGTGTGAGCCCCTACCATGTACAAGACATTGGACCAGGGATGGGGCAAATAAGTCAAGCACATAAGGGCTCTGCTCTTGAATTTGAATACAGATTGAGTGTCCCTTATCTGAAATGCTTGGGATCAGAAGTATTCCAGATTTTCAAGGCTTCTGTCTTTGTTTTGGGGGGATATTTGTATAGACTTTGCTGGGTGAGTCTCTATAATTTGTTCAACCAGCACCTTTACATCTGGTATACCTGCTTTAATTTAATGACCTGGGTTCCAACTCCTATATATTGTCTTATACAGTTGTTTCCTGCCATCTTGACTGATGTGTATGCTCCTTCCTGCTTCCACAGGAATTTGTGTCTAGACCCCTACAGTAGACTCTGACAAGGTCCTTTGGAGGTCAGGAGCCGGCCTCACTGTGTCTGTATTTGTGGTAGACTGTGACGAGCTGTATTTCTTTCTATCCAATTCTATTCTGTTTTGCTGATGTACATATTGCATGGGTTTTTTTAACATCACATATATATGCATTTCTACTGCCTCTCCTGTTTATTACTGTGAACTTGCTGGTACCACCCCCAGCCACCAAACCTCAGTCCCCAACATAGTAGTCATCACCTCTAGGGAGAAACACCAGGCTGTGATGTGATGAAAAACTTCCCCTAGGATGTCCACAACTTTTGTCTGTCTCTGACTCTATTGCCAGGCCCCATGGGGCCAATGCAAGCAAGCATTGGTCTCTCAGAATAAGATTTTGCAAAATCATGCAACTGTCCCTTAATCATAGCCTCCACCGCATTAATAAATGCTGTCAGATAACATCTTTTGTGTATGTGAATAAAATGAAAGTATGAAAATCAGGAAAGCCATTCATCCATTCATTTCCATTTTAGTAAGTTACTCTCAAAATTCACCACTTTCTGACGATCTTTCACTGCAAAGGTTTAAGAAAGGCGTTAGATGACTACCTGGACACTCACATGGCCTCAACATATTTTTTATTGGATCATTTCATCTTTCACTGAATTGGTAGCTAAGTGTTTCATCCTTTCAGGGAGCTGGCAGCAAGCAGGGCCAGATCCATCCTTCCAGAAGCAATGGGCAGGAGCAGCATCTGCCCTCTTATTCCCCGTTACCTGTCCAGCTGCCCATTCCTGGTTGATAGACATGGATACAAGGCATGGAAGTGTCCAACCACTCATCAGGAGTGCAGTGTGCATGGAGAGATGATGAGTCCTTTACCCAGAGGCAGGTAGAGGGGAGGGCGTTAAGGGAGCCACTTGTTGGAACTTGGTACAGCAGTGCCCGTGAAGTGAAGGGACTGGCTCCTCGAGCTGGGAGCTTGCCAGGCTGGGCAGCTAGCAGGACTCCTTGGATGAGAGCCAGATTAGAGCAAAGTGAGTTCATCATTGAAAGACATTGATATCTTTCTTCTGGATAATGGTGAGGATCAGTATAGACATACCCATGTGTGACCTTGAGCTTTCTGAAGGTGAAAAGGCAGCAGAGGTAACCTGGTTATAGCTGAGCTGTCAAAAGACTTTCTGAGACCAAACCTGCCTAGTTCCCTGCCATATGAGTGCAGAGGTCTCAGTGGCTACTTCACTGATGTTAGGGGGAGGTGAGGAAGCCAGAGGAGATTTACTATGGAGATTTACACTACTGGACACATTTTATGCAACCAGAGAGGGGCATGGCAGAATAGCCCAAGGAAAGCAAGACCCCCCTTTTCTTAAAACAAAGTCTCACTATGGAAGACTGAAGCAAAATTATTGTCATGCTTTGTGTTTAAATGCCCCTCCAAAGCCTCATGCAGTCATGGGGGTAGGCCTTTGAAAGGTGGCTGAGTCTAGTGTTTGTGATTACTTCACTATCTAGCACTGAGATTGGCAGTGTAAGTGTTGCACTTGCCCAGGGGTGGAGCTGGCATACAATATAAGGGAAGGAAAGAGCCATGCTTTTCCCTTTTGCCCATTTTGCTTTTGCTGTGTGTGCTGTTTTCTGCCACCATGAACTGTGAACTGTTACCCTCTGCCATGTGGCACTCTGCCTTGGAGCCAGCTGAGTATGGACTGAAATCTCCATAAACTGTGAGCTAAATAAACTCTTCCTTCCTTCACTTTGGGTGCCAGGTATTTTATCCCAGCAAAGAAAGGAAAGTAAACAAGACAGTTGTCCTTACAAAAAAAAGAATTAAACAAACTATTTGCTACCCTATCAACAAAGGCCATGAGCTTCAAACAGGTCTACATCCAGGCCACACCAGGAGCAGGACCACTGTGAAATGTGGTTAGCTTCCTAAGATCCTAAGATTCCCTCTCTCTCAGCCTCTCCACCCTCACCTCCACTCTGATGGAGCCAGACCCCACAGAAGGAGGTGCGGAACAATGAAATAAGGGTGGAACCATGAAAGGGGACCAAGTTCCAGCCCAGTTCAACACCACAAGTCACACTTGTAGCAGAGTGGAGCTAATAGAGGTGAGGATCAGACATGAGCTGGGACAGGACTGGATTGATGTGCAATAACCAAAACTGACCAGAACGTTATGAAACTTATCTAGCTATAGTGACCAGTCTTTTTACATTTGTTTATAATGCACTGATTTCATTGTTGTCCTTTCCTTACATTCTACTCAGTGCCTGTGCTCAGGACCAGGCACATCAGAGAAACTTGCTTCCCTAGCATTGTCACACATAGCCACCCTCTGTGAGTATTTTGTGCTCTGAATCTAAGAGTAACTTGGATTGTTTGTAGGAAATGAGAAACATGTATGCATGTTATTTTGTTTGATGTTATCTCTATTTCCATCCTGTTTTGCATAAAATATGTTGATTAATGTAAATTTCCATAGTACATCTAATAAGCCCTTTTATCACAGTGTGCGAAACTTAACAACACTACAATTGACCACAAGCATCCTCAGGAATAATACTTGGAAATGCATGATTGTGACTTAAAAAAACAGAATTACTCAAAGGGACCAAGCACTGTTGGAGTCCAAACCCAAAAGAAGAGACTCTGGTCCAAAATAAGTGTCTTTTAGTCCTTTAATTTAAAAGCCTGTTACTTATTTTATGGTAAATACTACTACTGATACAATTTTATATTTGCAATAAGGTGAAACAAATAAAGAAATTTACTGTAAATAATGAAAGCTAAATTTCACGTTGTCAGAAAAAAAAAGTTACAGATAAGGAAAAGGAAGCTGTGAAGCTATATTGCAGTACCATTTATTTTAAAATGTAAGATATGTAGATAGATGGATACAGACATACATACTATATATGTACATATGGTTTTGTGGTTATGCAAGACACATACATACATATATGTAAATAGATGCAATACTAATTATGGTTTAGTGTGTGCACATGGGTAAGTATACATACATACTGTCTACCTCTTTCTGCTGAGGGAGCTTAGTAGCAGTAACGCAGTATACCTCCTTTTTTTGAAGTTCTTCTTCCTTGGTTTCAGTTACTCAAAGTCAACTGCAGTTTGAAAATACTAAATGCAAAATTCTAGAGAAAGAAAACAGTTCTTAACTTTTTCACTACTCTGAGTAGCGTGATGGAATTTCTTACATCCTGCTTCGTTCTGCTTTGTCCCACCTGGGCCGCGAACATCCTTTGTCCAGTGTATCCCCACTAAATACACTACCCACGCATTAGTCACTTAATGGCCATGTTAGTGTTCAGACAGACTATTGAGGTTTCACAATGCTGATTTTTATTTATTTAATAATGGCCTCAAAGTACAAGAGCACTGATAATAACAATTGACATATGCCAAAGAGAAGCTGTAGTGTGCTTCCTTCAGGTAAAAATATAGTATGATGTTTTAAGAAAGTATCGTATGTTGTTATAATTCTTATACTTCATCATTAGTTAGTGCTGTTTATCTCTTACTCAGCCTAATTTAGAAATAAACTTTATCACAGATATTCATGTGCATATAGGAAAAAGCATAGGGTTGTGCACTATCTGGCTTCTATACCCCATGGATTAGGAGTTCCAGGAGGGTGAGTGAAAAGTAAAGGGAGAGGAAAAAAGGTAGAGAGGTGAGGAGAGAGACAGAGAGAGAATAAAAGTTCATCAAAAGGGTAGAGAAACCAAACAAAAGGCCCCCAGTGCCCAAAGTAGGAACACTTTGAGCAATAAAATAAATAAGATAAATAAAAATAATACTGATTTATTACCTAAAGAATAAAATGAATAACTGCAAATCCATCCATCTATCCATCTATCTATCTATCTATCTATCTATCTATCTATGTGTGTGAATCGCTTCGAATAACAAATGTAGCGAAATAGAAATGATAGAATAGCAAGTGGAGAAGACAGAAAGTCACGCTAAGACAAAACTTAACTGCCACAGGCAAGATCTACTGATGGATGCAAAAATCATTATGTGAAACTATAAAGAAAAATAGAATATTTACGTGAAGTATCCTTCTCCAAACAAATTTTTGAATAATTCTAGCAGTTTTGGCAAGTGTCCACAAATTCTTTGACATACCCCATTCTAAAGAGATAAAGCTTAGTTGATCTGTTTTAAGTCTCAGCTGGATTTAGACATTTCCTACCCTAAATGACTACAGTTAACGTCATCCACAATGAGACGCATTCGTATGATATATGTCCTGATGTGGGCATACATGAGGGACATAGCATCACCACAGTATTCACCCAGAGAAACTCCATAAGCTCAGTGTAGGCATGAGAAGTCATTAAATCCCAAATTAAGGGACACTCTATAAAATACCTCACTGCTACTCCTCGCAACCATGAAAGTCTTTAAAGTCAGGAGCATTTGAGTTACTGTCACAGCCAAGAGAAGCATAAGGAGATGGGTCAACAAGAGAAACATGGCCACTCAGACTGAGTCCTGGAACTGACAAAAGACATGCATGCAAAAACTCAGGAATTCCAAATAAGTCCCACACTGTAGTTAATAGTATTTGACCCAGGTTAATTTCTTAGTTATGATAAATGTTCTAGGATTATATAAGGTGCTAATGTAACAAAAAGTAAGCTCAAGAAAGCATAGGAACTCTTTGTACTTGTTGCAACTCTTGTGTGAGTTTAAAATTATTTCAAAATAAAGAAACTTTTTAAAAACTGGATAAGAATTTTCTAGGTAAACCCCACTGACACATCCATATAAATTGTTCAAAGATATGTACACAGATCTATGACATTTTATACCATAAATATTGACTTCATAGTTAATAGTACTTTTTACCTTAAAATGTTAACAGTACACTCTTCATCAAGAAGAACCAAATACTTTTTTATGATTTAATTATAAAATAATTTTCATAATTTTATTATGTTTCTATTAGAAAATCCAATGTGACATGTCATTTCTTGTCTGTTGTCTTTGTCTGTAATATAATTCATTGGAATTGGAAGCGCTGGATATATCGGCTAATATGGTTGACTCCACATTGTAAAGAGACCAATAAAAGAACAAGATGAGATGAGAAATATTACAAATGACTCACATTTGGCCTCCTCGTGGGTCATAATTGATTTTGCCTTCTCTCATTAGCATTGTGTTACCTTGTCTTCTATATGTAAATGTATAATGTGAGGCCACAAAGTGTCAATGAGCCCTGCTAATTCAAAATACGTCATCTTAGTGGGTGTGTTAGTCAACTTCCACATTGCTGAGACACAATATAGGACACTCACAGCTTAATGGAGGAAAGGGTTAACTTAGCTCACAGTTTTAGGAGATTCAGTCCATGGTCAGCTAGCTCCAGGGAAGAAACACTATGGCCAAAAGGTGTGGTTGAGCAAAGCTGCTTAGTTCATGGTGGCCAGGAATCAGAGTAGGGGAGCAACACTTGAAAGAAAGAGATGAGAGACCATAATACCCATGGCCATGCCTCTGTGGCCCACGCAGGCACACCCAGGAGTGTGCTCTGCCAATTCTTTCAACTGCTCTGAAGTCAGTCAAGTTAACCCAGTCAAGCTTAATGTCACAGTAGGGGAAAAACATTCATATTAAAAAGTCACAGGGCAAAACCCTGGGCAGTAAGGTGGAGGACATGCAAGGACACACAGGAAGATGCTGCTGGTTCAGGGCAGAGGCAGATCGTGGAATGTAGGTCAAAAATAACGGGTAAAATTTTGTTAGGAAAATGGAGGGGGAGGGGAAATGTCCCAAACGAAAAGAATAGGAGATGCAAAATTGCAGAAACAAAAGTATGTCTGTTGCTTGAAAATTGTTTCGATAGGGCTACAGGACACAATTTTTAGATGCTCATGAAAACTTGTGGCAAAATCCCAGTTCTGTCACATCTGATTGTGTGACTTCGGGTAGCTGATTTAAGCTCTTTGTACCTCAGTTTCTCCATCTACAACATGACATGACACGATGTTTTATTACGAGTCTTAACATTAGGGACCTGTTGTGAAGATTAAATAATATTCACATACAAAGTGTTGAGCAGTACACCCCGCACACACATTTACTACTCAATTGCCAATTATTCTGAGAAATATTCCCAAAGGAAGGAATCTGGCAAAAATTTATAAGAGTTAAACAAGTGTAGAAGGACAGTCTGTCACAGGCAGAGTGGCAGTATATCCTGTAAAATCACAGGTCAAATAAGTGGATGGGAGGAAGATACAGCCTAGAAGGTTGCATAGCGTATAAAGGACAAGGCATTAGAAGATACTTTATGCCTTGCTCAGAAGACCAGCATTTCTTCTACACATAATTGACAATCTCTGAATTACTTTAAGGACCAGGGAGACATAATGATGTTCCATGTATTTATTTATTTGTTTGTTTGTTTGTTTAGATGTTCTAAAGGATTTCAAAGGACAAGATTAAAATGGAAAGACAGTTGGGAGGCTTAGAAGGTTCCAATGAGATGACACCTATGATTAACCCATTGGAGTTAGCAGCATGGGGAATACTGTTGACTTGGACAAGAGCAGCCCAGAGGGTGGTGAGAAAGACCTGAGACCAAAGAGGGTAGAAGATGAGCAGATAGCAGTGTAGATCACGTGCGGGATCTCTCCCTAAACAAATGGGTTTGAGAAGGGGAGGAGACAAGGTTGGGAAGGATGTTTGCCTCTATTTTCGTTTTTAGTTTTATGATCACAAGTCTTGAGAAAATAAACCTATCAGCATAGCAAAGGAGACAATTGGGACAGAGAGGGAAAGGGAGGCGGTCCCAGCCTAGATGGCAGGAGAAGCTGGAGAACACTGGGCTGGAGCCCTCCACTTATTCATCCCCAGTGCTCCACTGAAAGCATTTTCCTGCAGACTGTGACATAGTGATCACTTTGGCTTTTATATACATTTCCCTTGCATAATTCAAATTACAGGCAATATGCTATTTCACTTATATATCTGGCATTTATATAAAAAAGTGAAGATCCTCATTTCTCACTTGAAAACACTAAAATCCAAAGTGCTTAAGAGATTATAAAACTAAACCAAAATTTAAATCTGTATCTTCTTACTCTTTCATTTTTTTTTTTTTACTATTTTTCTTAGACTATGCTGTCACTTATATTTTCTAAATCAGAAAAGGGGGATGACTGTATGAGCATACATGGGTGTATGCACACATTCAATATATTTATTCCATATTCTTCCTGAGTATCCTTTCACATGGGCTTTTTTCTGCTGCTTACTGAATATTCATCTCATAGCATAAACCAAGTGTCTAGTTTATATGGAACTCTAATATAATTTTATCTGAAGTGGAGCAAACAAAACACATTTTTTATCATAATGAGCATATTTCTATGACTCAGTAAACTCCCAATGGAAAAACTTGTGTCTCAGTTGAATAATACAAGAGGGATAAAATATAAAATAGAGGTGTTTGGGATATAGAAAAAAAAAGCAAATAAAGCAATCTTTATTCATCACCCCTGTCTCTAAGAAATAATTAATTCAACTAATGGGATTTTGACAAACAATAGCATAAGTAAAATTTATCCGTTCTACATAATTAGGCATTCTAGTTTTTGAACAGAATTCTTTACTCTTGCTAATTTATTAGAGTTGTCTGCAAGTTCAGTAGTTTTGCAAATATTATTTACATTGCTGCTCAGCATAACCTTGTGAAGGGCATTTAAGCTTGTAAGACCCTGAGCTCGGTGTTAAGAAGAAGCAGGTCAACATTTCATGCACGTTTTAAGGGCCTCACAAGTTGGTGTCGATGCAACAGCCCCTAGTTAAATGCTCTGCCGGCTCCCCAACCAACAAGCACCCAACGGTGCTTCACTCCCCAGAGCCCAGCTCGCCACGCCCACAGGTCCTCTCCCCACCTCCTTCTGGGGTATGCTGCATGGGAGAGTGAGTAACACATCAGAGTCTGTGGGGAGAGGCAGGAAACACTGCCTGCGGTTAATCAGCTAACATTACAAAACCACGTTGACCATTTTCGGGTACCAGCTGCTGCATAAAAATGTAGCTGCTCTGATCCAAAGGTCACCTAAGAAATGAGCCCTTCGATTTACTTGGGTGCCTTGAGTAGAGGTATTGAGATAATTAAAACCACTGTTTTACCTTGAGGGTGCTGAACTTAAGATTTTTTTTTTTTTTTTTTTTTTTTTTTTTGGTAGAAGAGGCAGAAAAAATTAGCAACATTTTTGAAGGAAACATTTTAAAAGCCTACAGGATTACTGTCTTACATGCAACCATGCAAGCGGACTGCTCTTTGCCTGCAGCATAAACTAAAAAGTCCTCCCCTGTAAGAAAGCCCATTGGATTAAACAGGCTACTGAGGGATATTCTTTATAGTTTTATATCAGGAGTTTATAAAATCACAAATTTTATTAGAAGCCTACATATTAGATCATTACTCCACATAACCCATCTGTTTTCATCCAGAAGCCATGTAATTGGGGTTGTAAAATCAGCAATAAATAAATTAGCTAGAGAAACACTCTTGAAAGATAATAGTTTGTGCTTTAGAAAGATTTTATGTTCTGAATTGCTATGTCATGTATAGATTCTGAAGAAGCAGCAAGTGCATTTGTATAAGGAAGCAGAGAGAATTCAGCTTAATTTGCTCACATAACAAAGGGGAGAAACTCTCTTTTTCCTTGATTGAGCATAATGTGGTCATTTCTCATACACAAAAGAGCCAAAATATACTCTTCAGTTATGCTAACCTGTACATCTATACGCATTTTTTCCAACTAGCATGAACTTAACTTGAAAATGAGACTCTTTCACAAGCCTGGATGCTTTTTAAATTGTTTTTTTTTTTTTTTTTTAGAAAATCACACCAAAAAATTACAAAAATAAATTTTTTTATTTAATGTAATCCTTCCATTCAGTTATTTGTCACAGCATTCAGAACAGAAGTGAAAGTGAATAATGTTTGACTATCTAACAGGAGACAGCCCAGGCTGAAACGTGGAAGATCGGAGTGATGAGGCAGGACAGGGTGTGAGTCGTGCAGAGCGATTACGCCTGAACTCTCTTGAGAAGCACAAGAAAGCAAAAGGCTTTCAGCCGCCCAATGTGCAGTGATATCTCAGCGAGACAGATGCTGAGCGGAGAATAGCACTGAGCTCAGATGATTTATGATTTTTAAAGCTCAAGGTTTGAAATTTGCTTCTTTGATTCCAACTTCCCCTTTGCCAATGTGGATTCCCCGCCTTCCCCCCGCCGCCCCATGTGCATCTGTGACAAAGCTACCGTCTGATCTGTCGGGTTGAGTGAGACTTCACGGTCTGCCGACGCTATTACCAACTCTTTCTTTTGTACTGTGCTTTACGTTGGGTTTTTCAAGAGAAAGAGTAAAATCTTGGCATTCTATGCACTGTGCTCCTTCCCTTCAAGAATCAGGACTTTCAGATTTTTCATGGACATCTACAGTCATAGTTACTTTATGTTAGAAAATCTGCATTGAGGGGGATATGTCAATGATCTTAAATTCATATCCAGTTCTTTGATTGATATTATTCACTCATTTGCATCAAAGCAGATGTCATCTTGGAAAAAAAAGGTCTGTGCTTGGTTAAGAAGGAGAAACGGTTTGGATAAAAGGCAGAATATAATTTTTATTGCATCATAAAGAAACTTCCTGATGGCTGCAAAGTATCCCAAAGGTTTTTTATTTGTCCTAACTGCCTCATTCTCCCCCAACCTGCAAGGCAGACCCCTGTTCCCGTCTTGCCTCTTCTTTTTTCTCTGTTTGTGTCTCGGTCAGGTTCATGGACTGGGGAAGGAGAAAGAGTGAATGTTCTGCTGCCGTGACAGTGGTCAAGCAGGAATGAGATGATTTGGCTCAGTTCACCATGTGCCCACTTTGTTTTTAACTTTCTCTGAACTAGAATATGCGTATTCCATACATATACATATTCTAGAGGTATTGCACTGAGCTACTGTTTATTGTTGCATTATTTTTCTGAATCTTCAACTCCTGGACTCAAGGGATCTCCCACCTCAGTTCTCAGTTTCTTGGGACTACAGAGAGACAACACCATGACCAAATTAATGCTTACAATTAGAAATACGCAAGGGATCTACTTTAAAAACAAGTCACTGAGAAATACAATACATTTATAACGTTTAGGACAGTTCCTTCAAATTGTATATTTTCTACTTCAGTCTACACAAGTGACTTTGCATTAAGTTCTATCACTTCTGAGATTCAACTGCGTGAAGCAGTTTGGAAGCAGGGACTTCCAGATGGCTCCACTGTGGGCAAGTGAGGACGTGGTTTAAGTGCGTTTCACAGTTCTGGCGGGTGTGCCCCTGGGGTGGACTCTCAGGCCCCTGGGTGTGTGTTATTTTTACTGGGTACCACTTAGCCAATAAGAACAGAAAAAAGCAGCTGGGAGCTGCTCACAGTGGGCAACTCGCCGCCCACAGCTCAAGCACTCGTCTGCTCCCTTCTCACTGCCCTTCTGCATATCTGTGGAGCCAGATGCCCAGAGCTGAGGAGGCGGGTGGCAGTGCCAAGAGGCCCCTTTGGAGCTGTCCCAAATTGCTGCTTCCCTTTCCTTGTAATGCTACGTAGTTGCAATGGCCACCTGGGGCAGCACTCTAAGTCCTTCCTAAACCCTCTCTTCCTCTCCTAGAAGAGGCTAGGAGTAGAAATTTTAAAATGGAATCTTGCCCCTAAGGAACTTACAAGCCCTGGGAACATTAATATCTCTACTACAAATTAAAATGGGTGAGGTCCCTTTATAAATTGTGTAAGCAAAGATTATCTTTTAAGACTGGTAGCCTACCTGTGTTAAGCCCTATGTTATTGGATGTTCAATGAAATATAACTTGCCATTTCCCTCAACAAGTCCCCTTTTCAAAACTCTGGCCATCTACACTCAGGCTAAACACTCATCAGCTTGTCAGTGATTAACCTCTGTTCAGTTCAAACACCAAAATAATATCATTGTATTCCATTCTGTCAAGGTAGGGTTCTTATACTCCACTCCAATAAATTTGCTCAGCTAATAAATAGATACACTGTGCTTCTCTCTCCACACTTGGGATATACCTGTCATCTCCCAGTTGTTTGATATGGAGTTTAGTTCTACCTGATTAGTACAATTATTTGCTCAGTGAATATTTGCTTAACTCACTTTGTGGCAACTGTTACTCCAGACTCTAGCTAAGGGATGAAGAGAACAGCCCCACACAGCCCCTACCCCACAGACGGTACAGTCTCGGGGAAACAGCACTGCTCATAGGGTCAGGAGACTGCTAGTTAGTGGAAGCTTCTCCCAGGAATTGTGAGGGGAACTGAAATCTGATGAACAAGTGAGAGTTAGTGGAATTCCAGACAGAAGGAGGAAGAGGAGGTCCAGCAGAAGGCACAGGAGTGCATAAGTCCTGAGGCAGAGGATGACAAACTCTTCAGGAAGTGAGAGAAGGTGTAACTGCTACACAGAGCGAGCTGGGGCTACACAGGCAGGGAGGAAAAAAAACAGCCCTTGGCGCCTCAGTGAAACATTCAGATTTTTTATTTTAAAAACAGTGGGTGCCTAAAAAAAACTAGGGCTGGGGGCTTGGCTCAATGGCTTAAGTGCCTGTCTGGCAGGCACGAAGTTGTGGGTTTGATTCCCGGTGCCGCAAAAAGGAAAAAAAAAAACAAAACAAAAAACCAGTGGGTGCCATTGAAAGCCGGGGATACTGTGAATTTTTCAAAGCCAGAGGTGAGAATTCTTTCCCCACATAATAGAGAACAGATTAGAATGAGCCACAACAAAGAGAGGTAGAGGAGCCCAGGGTACGAAGGAGCCCAGGCGAGGTCCTTGGCCAGCCAGGTGCTGGTGCGGTTACAGGGAGTGGAGGGCTGAGTTTTAGGAAAGAGCTCCATGTTTTCATTTCAGTGCTGAGTCCTAATATGCCAGGGATCCAGCCCTGGTACATCTCCAGCCCCGGCGATAGCTCCATTCTGCTGCCCGAGGAGTCTATAGAGGTAGAGGTAGCATCTTCCTTTGTATCCCCCTGTGTCTCCCTCTGTTCCCTGGGCATTGCTCCTAAGCACTCCTCGCATCTCCACCATCCTGAGCATTGCATTTTGGTTGGTGGTGATGACAAAACTCTCTACCAGGTTACACTGTGGGCGGAGTGAGGTC
The DNA here is from genome assembly GCA_004363535.1 of Dasyprocta punctata. Lineage (NCBI taxonomy): Eukaryota > Metazoa > Chordata > Mammalia > Rodentia > Dasyproctidae > Dasyprocta > Dasyprocta punctata. Next base: position 124,630 of record RJWM01001068.1, on the reverse strand, counting down.
AAGCACAGTGACTCGCGTATTTCTACATCCCCAGGAGCCAGCACGGAACCTGGCTTGTGGATTTAGACCTGACAGCATCCATGGAAAAACGAATGAGTTGATGAATGAATAATTAGACTTCATTTCTGCCCTATCGTCTCAGCCTGTCTTTGGCCAGCTGTAACTAACTGCCTTGAGGTCTGATCTGTCTGAGCAAGTTAGCTGCTTTTCCTTTCTCTGTGTGCAGCACAGTTTTTTTGGTTTTTTTGTTTTTAGCAGTCATATCACTGACCTTTTAGAAACCAAATTTATTTTTCATACGTCTCCAGTGCTGGACAGAATCATTTCTCTAAGGCCCTCACCACATGCAGAAGCTAGGAAGTTTTGTTATATGCCTTTGGAGTTAATTCTTTATCATCATTCTCATCGAATCATCAGATTTATCAAGAGTGTGTCTTCTGCATACATCACCATGCTTAAGTGCACCGTTTAGAGGAGGCAGCCAACAGCAGTGGCCCTTCGCTAAATGAGATTATCCTCAAGGCAGAAAGGCCAAGGCCACGCACCCAATCAGATAAGACGCGCAAGTGGCTAGGGTGAAACGTGTGTGTTATACCGAACAAAAATAGAAGAACAATTTCTGCAGCAAAATGAGAAAACCAGACATGGAGACACATCATCTCTCTGTGAGCTCACAACCAGATGACAGCTGAGACATCGATCACGTTAGAATCGGTGTCCCCTGCACCACTCAGCTCTCCCGTTCCCTCTGACCGGTTTGTATTTTCACATGCGAGTAGCAGGGAAAGTTGGCTCCCTTTTCCTAGGGTCAAAGTTCTTTCAACCTCCGATGCTAATCTTTCCACAACCCCAAGGCACATTGTAATTCTAAACAAAGCATACTCCACACGTGGGTAATGAGCTGATGGCTTTGAGGCAGCAGTCCCCAGTGTTCCAAAAAGTCTGCCTGAATTAAACATGGTCATCGGATGGGACACAGTGGCAAGCTGGAAGAGAAGACAGGAAAGAAATGGCAATGTGGATTCCAGAGTGTAGAGAGGTCAAAGAGGCGAAGAGGGGTAAAGAGGGGTAAAGAGAAGTGAGGGACGCCCACCAGAGAAGGGAAAGAGGAGGGGAAGAGTGTGAACAATAATTCTGCCAACCAAACTCAATCAGTGTCATTTCCCCTTAGTTCTGCATTGGCTCCAGTTGGTGATATTAAGTCTCTACTTCCCAGACTCACAATTTGCAGTAATATAAATGCATATTTTAAGTAAATAAATCAGCCTATTTACTTGTTGTTACTCACAAAGGTATTTTATAGCATTTAAAAATGATCAGTTCTCAAGTATCTTCTCAACCAAATTTTAAAAGTCTTGTTTCGCTAATTAAATGTTTTTATTTAGAGCAATTCTTTTTAATCTGCTAGACTGCCTGACCAATTCGCTTGACATTTTCGCTCTTTTCAAATGTTGCCATGTTAGCACGCTTCTGTGGCTCATATTTTTATTATTATTCTTTGGATTTCTAATACTGGCACCTGGAAATGTAGAAAAGGTTTTCTTTGTTTGTTTAATCATGTGAGTGACCATAAGTAAAACTTTTAAAATGTTCGTGGGATGAAAAGAGGTTTATTATCATGAGGTATAAAATAACATAAAGCTTTCTTCATTTTATAATGATGTAGATTTTTAAATTGTTTTTGTTTCCCAGAAAGTCAGTTTTAGCACACACAGAACACTCTAGTACAATATTGTGTGGCAGGTGAGAGGTGCGGTTGGTGGTACTTTGCTGCCATCTACTGGTCCATTATGTAATTACTCATGGTCACAATTACTAAAACTAATTTTCTGCAACGTGTACTATAGTGCTCTATTGGTTTCCCTCTTTTTTCTTCTTTCTCTCTTTTTTTCCCCCTTTCTTTCTTTAGTTAAAGCAAAGTGAAGCAAACGCAGACACCAAAGAAAAGCTCCCCTTGCGCCTGAGGATCTTTGAAAAATTTCCAAACAGACCACAAATGGTGAAAATCTCAAAACTTCCTTCAGATTTCACAGTTCCTAAAATCAGGTATGGACGTGTTTGTTTCGTTGTCTGTCTCAGTTACATGGTGAGAGATCCATAATAAATTGGGTCCGACTTCTCCCACGCCTGTGTAGGTGGGTTTCTTTTCTGCTGTTTTTCAATTGTTGCCCATATTTTTCCTCTCTACCTCTATTTGAGGACCTGTGACCCCCTGAAGCCGCGTGTTGGAGAGGAGGCAGTGTACAGCTGCCAGGGGGAGGCTCCTCCCTGACCCCCCACTTCTCCCCAGCCCCACCCACCCCGCAGGTGAATGGCGAAGGTGCTCGGTGAGCAGGACAGAGGTCACCTCCGCCCCGCGCTCTGCAGGGATGTAATCATCTCTGCAGCCTTTTTATTTCAAGTAAATATAGAAACCACCACAGCCAGCTCGCTTTGACTGCAGCATGTGATTAGGCTGACATGTCTGGTCGCCAGGGAATGCGGCTTCTGCTGCTTAAAAGAACCGTGGCATTTTACACTCACACTCATTGGACATTGCCACTCCAGTTAAGCAAATGAGTGAATAATAGTATTCTATTCCTTTTGAATAATGAAAAGAAGTCCTTCAGTGATAGCTCAGAGAGTCACAAGTAGCATCCAGGTAATATAAAATTATTTATTTAATTAGTTTGGAAACATCTGGGTGGGGCCAGTTATAAAAGTACGAGACTAGATATGGTACATAAAGTTTTATAACTCAGATAGAAAAGTGAGAGACATGCATAGCCCAATGACGAGGATGTCTTGTGGGGACCGTGTTGTTAGTCTATCGTGTCGTATGCCCACATCATAAAGTGCATTGTGCAAACTCAGATGGCTGTGACATCACCAGTCACCAGGCTGAGCTCCTGGAACCAGCATTACATTCCAAGTCCATGGGACATAGGATTGTATTTGCATTTCTGTCTTAGAAAATAATAAAATTTAGTGAAGTTAGTTATTTGAAGAGCTGTTATGTAAATTTTCACTGCACTTTGGAGATCAGATTTTTCTTTATTTGTCTTTAAACATACATTATCTCCTGCTGGGGATATAGCTCAGCAGCACAGTGCCTGCCTGGCAAGCATGAGGTCATGAGTTCGATTCCTGATACCAAAAAAAAAAAAAAATTCTCTCCCAAGGATTTTCGTGATGAATGGAAGTTTGAAAGGAAAAAGTAATTCTTTATCTTTCCAGGGACAGATAAAGTATCTTACTGCCACAGTATGATTCAGAAATGCCATCAGTTACTGAATATCCTTGCTTTAAGTTATTTTGGAGACATTATTTTTGTTAAACAGAAGTCAATCAGGATTTAGGAAGCTTTCTGTACATTATGTGTTTTAGAAATGGAATCTAAGCGCCGTGTGTGTGTGTGTGTGTGTGTGTGTGTGTGTGTGTGTTTGTGTGTGTGACATCTGATTTCCTCTCACCTTTTGTCCCTGCTTCATCTCAGCTCAGGCGAGCACGTCAGTGTAAAATGCCATCACCGGCTCACAGCATTAATAATGCTTTGTGTCTTTTCACTTCGCTTGCAAAGGGAGAGTTTTATGAAGCAGTTCATTGACCGCCAGCAACAGGACACTTGCTGCCTCTTCCGAATCCTCCCTTCGGCCTCCTCCTCTTCATGTGATCACTCCAAACGGTCAGCAATTGAAGACAACAAATACATTGATCAAAAAGTAAGAACCGCTCTCTCAAATGACCGAAATGTTTTTAAAGTGGATATGTTAGAGATAGGAGCCAGGGTCTCAAAGAAATAATTTTAAAAAATGTTTTATTTGCAGAAGGAATCATTAAGCCAAACATTTTTATCCTGATCTGAACCAAAAAGCTGAGACACAATTAAAAGAAAAAAATTAAAAACCCTAGTATTTTTCAATTATGGATTTAAAACTGGCCTCTTTGTAAGTAACTTTGGAGCTGTGGTGCGCAGCAGCTGTGTGGCCTCTCATCACTGGACAGCCGCTCGGAGCGGCGTCTGCTCATGTGCAGAATGCAGGGTTCGGGTCACCACGTTTCTGTCCAGGTTTAATAATGACCAGTCTCTCATCATCTGCCAGCGACCATGCTTGGTGCGGTTACTACATCAGGAAGAAAGACTAGAGCAAGAGTTGTTAAAACTTATCAAAATTACTGCCATTTGTTGACCTCTTCATATATGGAGGGTATTATCTATCGATACATTGTCTTATAGATGTTCTGCTTTGTCATTTGAAAAATGGGAAAATTTTTTCTCTAATTCCACAGTAAAGTACCAGCCAGGAACCACATGCACAGAAAGCCAACCTAGTTGTTATGTTTTAGAGAAATATAATTTCCCATTTCTTCACTTTAAGAAAATGACATATGATACAAAATGCATCCTTTACCTGCAACAATAAGTAGCCATATTTGCACACGCACATACATATTTTATATGGTTATATGTGCATGGATTATACTACTAGTTTGGTAACATAATCATTATACTCAGCAACAGTTTAGTGGTACAATCAATTAAAAAATGAAAGGGCTATCACAGAGTGGGAAATATCACTGCTTACAAAAGCATCCACTTCACTCGCAAGTATTTCATTGATTCATTCTGGAATTCTTGGTTCGTTTTCTATTCCCTTAAATTATTACCACCCTTTTGCTATTGCTTACAATGAAATCCATATTTCCCTTACCCTGTTACCTCGATTACACTGATGATCACCTTTGCAGTATATCTCTTCTTTCTTGAGAATTTTCATTTCTTTATTTTTCTCTTGGTCACTACACATTATTCCTCTATTTTATAGAACTCTAGATTGTAGATGATAAATGTGAAGCCAGTGGCTTTTTTTTTTTTAAAACAATGAGTCTGATTGGTTGGTTTGTGTCTTAGCTACTTTCTTTGTCACTGGGACAAAATATCCATCACCCACAACCCTAGGAGGGGAGGTTTATTTTAGCTCATGTTTCAGGCTGTAGTCGCCTGACTCCAGCGCGGGATGGCCCGGCAGAGGGGCCTGTTGGAGGAGAAGCTGCGAACCTCATGGCAGATGGCAGGCAGAGGGCGAGGGAGGGGCGGAAAAGAAGAAAACCCCTTCCCTGGCCATGATCCCGCCATGACCCCTCTCTTCCTGACACCACAGGATCTACCGTGTCCTTGTAATACAGTCACCTTTCCAAAGCCCACCTACAAGCCCATGAGGCTGGGGCGCATCTAGTTATAAACCATAATAGCTCGCTGTGATTTGGGAGGAAGCTTATGAGATTTTCTCTGTACTCTTGTTTGCCTTATACATCTTTTGTCATCAGAATCGCTCCAACTGGGAAGTATTTTCAGTTGCAGTCTAAGACATTTATTTGCTCAGGGACATTTCCATTTGTTACTTGTTCAGAGATTACTTTTCCACTTTAGCATTGCCTCTTCCCCTTAAGATTGCCATCTTTTTTTATTTTTGTCTTGTGCTTCGAGATTATTTTTTCCTGCTTAGTTTTTCTAGCCACTAATGTGATCTCAAATGAGATCACCCTTCACTTTTAAATTCTGAGTGAAAAAATGATGATGTGTGTGTTAATTCTAACTCTCCTTAAAGGTGTTCACTTTTTTTTTTAAATTACATTTGTCACTTCTGTCCTTCACAGTCACAATTCATGCAATGCTGTGAAGAGGGCCCAGAAGCCAAGGTCCCTGTGTCGGTAGATAAGCCAGTGGAACGCGTGTTTTTATAGTGCTGGAAAGCAGATTTGTTTGCATTTTGGTTTCGGTGTTTGTTTGGTTTCCAAAGTAGATTATAAACCAGGACTGGAATAACCGCCCATTGTGGGCTGTGGTTGTGACCTCCTGTCCCCAAGGAAGGAGCAAGAGCTGTTGTGCACAGAGAGCCCAAAGTGACAAAACCATGACATGCTTTTTAAATCCCACCAGAAACCCAAAATTGAAATACCAGTCCACCAGCATTTACTTTCTCTCTGCAGTGAAACATGATGTTCCTCACACTTCGTGGACTTCATTTTTTTTCTTTGATGAAGAAAACAATAGAAATGGTGCTCACCAGGGAACGAATCTGAGATCGGTTTCCTCCCTCTCTGCACACAACATCCCTCCCCGGCCTTCTGCTTGTTGCTTTAGATTCAAAGAGCACAGAATTTTATATCTGACTTCTTTAATGCCCTTTTATTTTTTGTGGCTTCTTTTTTATCCTCTCATTTAAGAGATTTTTGTGACTGACTGAAAGTAAAATAACAATTGCAGTTTTATTCTACAACCTCCATTGTCATCTCTTGAGATAGAATGAATTAGCAGAGATGCCTCATATCTAACAAAGACTGGAAGTTTTGAAGACTGCAGGGAGGTCTCCAGTCAGAGGATTGGAACCGCTGTTATTTTAAACAAAGGCCATTGTAAATGATGATTATGTCACCCTTCATCCCGTTGGTACCTGTGTGTTAGTCAGTTTTTCATCACTTTGACCAACCACCTGGCTCATAGTCTCACAAGGTTCGGTCCATGGCCCAATGAATCTACTGCTGTGAGGCATAAAATCATGGTGGAAGGGTGTGGTGGAGCAGAGCTTATGGCAAACAAGAGGCAGAGAGACAGCAGAAAGCCAGAGAGGAAAGGGTGGAACTATAGTCCCCAAGGCTACACCTCCATGATCTACCCTGTTTCCATCACCTGCCAGTAATTCCATTAAATGAGATCTCATCCATGGATTAATCCACTGGTGAAGTTAGATCCCTCATGATCTAGTCACCTTCTGAAGCCCATCATCAGCCATGCCTTCTATGCAGAGAGCCTTTGGAGGAATATATCATAGCCAAATCATGGCAACTTAGTTGAGCCATAAGTAGGTAAACTGCAGCTTGAGTAATGCTGATAATTTACTGCACCATTCCCCGCATAAAAGTTCCCATATGGAAAGTGATACCAAGGACACGCCTACATCTCAGTAGCAGAACTTTCTATCCTAGAAGTAACCAGAAGGTCATCTGTGTGCTTTCCACCCATTCTTAAAGCCTCAACTTTATTTAGGTTGTCTTTCCTTTTTAGTATGAACTGTTTTCAGGTTTATCTACTACCTAATCCTGGCATTCTTCATAAATACTTAGGATTTTTCAATCCTGTTAAGAGCTTTTGGCCAGAAAAACCTAAAAAAGAGAATCCCTAGTAAATGATGTTTAGTGTGAGGATTTAATGAAAGCAGAAATCAAAGAGAAAGCACTCTGGCACTTGCATTTAGCTGTAGCAAGCCATTTTCATTTTTATTAAGAAATCCAAAGGTCACTTAAAAACAAAGACACAAAAACTCAGAACAAAATCCCAGACACAGACTGATAGCTCTTCAGCAGTATTTTTCAGTTAACACTTGGAAATTTCTGTTAAAATCCAAAGTGCTTTGGAAATGCCAACTGATGTGCAGTGGTGAACCCAGCCCTTCATCCTACATGAAAAATATCCCAGCACTGTGAAAATCGAGGTTCCCAATGAGTGTTAAGGAAAAAGAAAAGGAGAGGTTGGTTTATTGATGATTCTCACAGCAAGAGCAAAAGAACACATAGTAGCACTTTTCCCTCCGTGGTTATCTGTGAGGAGCAACTTCTGACCTCCACTGTGCCAGGGAAAATCACCTCTCTTGTGCCAGGGAAAACAATGAGTTCCAGGGAACCAAAGATCACAAGTTAAGGGAAGGAAAAAGTAAACAACTGACAACCACAAAAGGGAGTTGAGAGTTTGATGAAGCTTAGAAGAAAATCCAGAAGCACATGGTAGGTAAGATTCTCTCCAAGTAATTGCCCTGGCTTTGAGGAGTGATGAGAAATTCCCATGACAATGTCCATTTGCAGAGATGATATTTTCAGAACAGCCCATTTGACCACTTTTTCTCATCTTTTACACCACTCAATCTTCCTTCAGTGGAGCGGGAGAGTGTACAAGCATTGAATCTTTGGTGGGGTCTGTGCAGATCCCAAAGAACACAGGAGTGTCTTTTCTCATCTGCTTGGGCTAAAGGACTCCCTTCCTGACTTCCCAGAAGCACTATTGACAACCTTCTCCACCCACTCCCAGTCCCCTGGACAGCTGAGAGGGGCTTCCTCCCTAATTAAAGCATAAATTCTGTATCCTGAGAACACTTCTCTACTTTTCAAGAGAAAAAGAAATCAGGCCAGTTTCTTTCTCATTTTCTCCACCTTATTGACATTAAACCTTAGCTATCTTAAACAAAGTGCTTACTAATGCACTGAGAGGTGCACTTGGCTTGCTGGACACCTAGAAATCAAAGCAGCCGGCTCAGCCCACAGCAATGAATCCTCCCCTCCGGGTCTCCACAGCTGGCAAGTCCAGGGGTTCCTGTTGCTTTCTGGCCTGGGCTCCCTGGTGTTTCTTCCCCACAGTCCTGCCTATCTTACTGTTTCCCAGGTTAGACCCTGCGATGCTCTGGAAGCCCCAGGGAATCTCACCGAGCTACATGAGTCAGAGACAGATTGAGGGCAGCGAGCCTTCACAGTCCCCACCCTGGCTTTCTACCTTGTCTGCTTCCTTTTGCTAAGGATATAACAAGTCCCTTTGCAAGTCTCTGAAATTAGCAGCTAACACATGTACAAAATAAAGAGGAACAGGATAAACCTAATTGCTATGTCTTGTTTATCATTTTTCATTTCCATGACATCTTCCTCTTTCAGTCATGCCATAAACTCGTGTAGCACACATGTATAGTCATCGGCCTGTCCTCTGGGCCATGAGGATCCAAGAGTGAGCAAGATGTGAGCAGTGCCCTTCACAGTTGACAGTATGATGAGAAAATATACTCATGAATAGATGGAGGTGAAAAGTATTGCAGAAAGCATGGGCAGCATCCCCCAGTCCTCCTTCCGGGGGGAGGAAGATTGAAGGGCAGGAAGCTATTCCAGCCAGGGGACCCTGTGGAAGGGCATCTTGTGCATGACAAGACTGTTCCACAGAAGCAGCATAAAGCAGTGATTAAGGGATGCCAGTTCCAAGCCTCAGCTGTAAAGTAGAATTAATTCTTGTTTTCAAGATTCTTATGAGTGTTAATTAAAATAATGTATGTTACATTGCTAGCATCACATCTGCCACAGACTGAGTCAGAGGCCCCCGAAACTGGATGGGCGAGGTTACTGTCAGGAAGCCCTATCAGTGGGCACATTCAGCCCACAAACTTCTGTTCCTCAATCCAGTGAGAGACTTCTACTTAAACAAGTGTAATTTTCGGCTGTAACAGCCTAGGTGAGCACAGCATACTGTACTGATTTAGGATTTACTTTCCTCATCATGCATGAGCTGATGTTTCATGGAGTTTGATTTTTGTTGCTATTTCAGCTGCTACTTCACTGTCTACCCAGTGTCTTAGACAAGTGTCTTAGAAGCAACGTAAATTGCTCTGTAAGATTCATTTGCCTTAAATCCTCACTGACTGGCATACAGCACTTTTGTGATTTTCTATAGAATTGTTGTGTTTGATGATTTGTTCTCGTCACTTTCCACATAGCAAGTTACTCAGCCTGATCTTTAGTTTGTGGGATGAATGTTTATTCAGGGAGGGAGAGCAGAAAAAGAGCGAGGGCAGAAGGAAGAGAGGAAAAGCAAAGGAGAGAGAAATCAGGAGAGAACAACCTGTTTTCTTTTCTAGGGCTTTTGCTGTTCTGGAAGGATTTTCTAAAATAATAGCTTAGCTGCTCTGCAGAATTATTCACTACCTATCTCCATGGAAAAAGGGAGATATAAGGAAAGTTACGATGCAGCCGTATGCTGTGTCTAAAAGATACACACAGGCGGCCCTGCTTCATCACACCCAACACACAAATGCCCTTGAGCTTGAAAAGTTCTTCTAGGTCATCGAGAGCCCACCTGTCACAGAAAATGAAAAGATACACAATAGTAAATTGCAGTATGGTTTATTGATCTTTAAAGAAAATTGTCAAACTCAAACTAAAATATGGCTGTGTCTGAGCACCCCCTTTCTCTGTGTGGTGTAGTGGGTTGTCTTGGTTACTTTTCTCTCATTGCTAAGACAAAATACCTGATGCCCAAAATTAGGGAAGGGAAGGTTTATTTATCTTATAGTTTTTTAGAGGTTTCAGTCCATACTCAGCTGGCTCCAATGCAAGGTGGCATGGCTGAGGGGTAACCATTCATGGCAGCTCCAAGAAACAAGAGCAAAAGGGAAAAAGAGGAAAAACACACCTCCTTCTGGCCCTCACATTGTATGTTGGCTCCCCACCCCTGGGCGGGTGCAGCATTCACACCACCAATCCCAGTGCTAGACAAAAAAACAATCACAAACGCTAGATTCAGCTGCCTCCATGATTGCATGAGGCTTTGGGGAGGCCATCCAAACACAAAGCATAACATTCCATTCCACTCCTGGACCCCCAAAGACTCATGCACATCCTTCATACAAAAGATATTTAGTCCATCTACAAGAGTTGCCAAAGTCCTAACAGTTTGAGCATTGCTGAAAACTTCAGATCCCAAGTTTCCTCAGAGATCTAAGGCAAACTCTTAGCTGTATGCCCCTGAACAAACGAAAACAAAGTTAAACGCTTCCAACATTCAATGACACAAGATAAACATTACCATTCCAAAAGATACAAATGGGATACAAAGGATTGGAACCAAAACAAGTCCAGAATCCAGCAGGGCAAACCTTAAATCCTGTAGTTCCATGCTCAGCATCTGAAGCAATCTGCTTGCAAGTTCCAAAAGGCTTGAGTGACTCCACCAGCATTGCACTTCCAGAAGTTTTAGCTCCCACAGCTTCTCTCTTAGGCCTACTCTGCTCAATCCTTGCAGGTTTCCTTACATGAGCCATGCTCCTGGCTTTTTCAAACTTCTGTGGTCTCCACTGCACCTTTCCCTTCACACTCACAGCTTCACACACTGCCCTGTCAGGGGCACTGCCTGGCCTCCCAGGCCTTCTTCTGAAATCAAGGTAGAAGTCTTTTTGACCTCAGAATTCATGCATTCTCCATGTGCCTAAAACCAGTGCCACTTGGATGCCTCCAAGGTCTGCTGCCAGCTGGGGCAGTAGCAAGGCTTTCTTCTTTTGGCTATGGGGGTCAAGAGTTTGGATCACTGAGCACTCACAACCTGGTTGTGAGGAATAGCTCCTCTATGTCACTGCCATTCTGGATCCTGGTGCAGCCATTGCCATTTTGGAACCTTGTGTGGTCTCTGCCGCCACTCTGGAACATGGTGCTCTACAGCTTTCTCCTCCAAGCAAAGTCTCACACTTTTGCAGTTTTGAGGCTGCAAAGGGTGGCCACCTGCTGCTTCCTGGGATGCTCCCAGGCCATCTTTTTTATTTTCCTGTTCTCGGCAATGGAGGTCTCAGCTCTATCTTTGCAGTCGATAGCTTTACAAGAGATTTCTTTCTGGCCAAACTCACATTTTAAATCATCCCGCTGGGCTCTTTGCTCTTGATTCACAACATAATTCTGGCTAAAAGTCCCCAACAATAACCATGCCATTGTCTCAACATTTGACTGCCTTAAAATTTCTTCTGTCAGGTTGATCAGTCCACTGCCCTTAATCTCCATCTCAGGCAAAATCTCTAGACACAAGCAAAAGGAAGACAAACTTTCTGCCAAGCCATAGTACACATCTTCTGGAGTCTAGCAGCCAATGTAGTCCTTCTTCCCAGCAGAAACCTCCCAAGCCTGGTCTTTACCAACAGGATTTCTATCAGCCTTCTGGTCTCCTGATCTCTGATCAGAAGCTCCCATACCAAACAGCCTGAGGCATTGCAGCACTATGCTTTCAAGTGACATCTCCAAACCTTTCCAAACTCTTCCCACAAGCCAGTCCCAAAGGCTCTTGAATCACATGGTCAGGTACAGTCACAGCAATGACCCCACTCCAATGGTACCAAATTTTGTCTTGGTTACACTTCTCATTGCTGAGACAAAATAACTGATGCCCAAAATTAGGGAAGGGAAGGTGCATTTATCTTACAGGTTTTGGAGGTTTCAGTTCATACTCAGCTGGCTCTAATGCAGGATGGCATGGCTGAGGGGCAACCATTCATGGCAGCTGAAAGCAACAAGAGCAAAAGGGAAAAAAAGGAAAAGTATGCCTCCTTCTGGCCCTCACATTGTATGTTGGCTCCCTGCCCCTGGGTGGGTGCAGCACTTACATCACCAATCTCAGCACTAGACAGCGAACCAGTCACAAATGCTAGATTCAGCCGCTTCAATGATTGCATGAGGCTTGGGCGGGTCATCCAAACACAAACCATATCACAGGTGCAGGGTGAAAACCACTTTTCCACCTTCGACTAATGGGAGTGGGAATTCGCTATCCATGATTGTTTTTGCTGAATAATTAATTGTGTAATTCTTTTTTAGTTTGGCACTATGTGTAATCTGTTTATACCCCATTTTGTATGTTTACTAAGGGTCAAAAGTAAATCAGTGTTTGATTAATGATTTTTTTATAGCTAATGTGGGAAGTTTTTAATTAAGAAGTTATTGTACTATCTTCAAAACAGATGCCAAAGATCTGAGTCCCTTTGCAAGCTATCCTTTAAATACATAATTTGGTCTTTTCTTAAACTTTTCTCCCGGTTGAGTATAATCTTATGCATAGATTTTGTTTTTCATTATTATGCCAGTCTTGGTATGTTGTATTTCTCACTAATGGCAATGTTCTTATTATTTGTACCTGAAGTTCAAATGCAATTGAAACATAAATGAGTCCAAAGACTGCTTCCTTAGATTACTAGTGTGGCATAGATTTTAAATTCACAGACAGATGCATGGTTAAAAGCATTTGACATTTTCTCTAGAGTCATAAATCCACTCATCTTTTTCATCTCTGCAGATTTTCAGTCTTGGTCTTTCTATTTATATGAACAATAACCATTAGTCATTTTGGCTTTTGCTTCTGTAAATTCAGACCTACCTACCATATATGCATAGTTTCTTCGCAGCAAGAGCCATGTATTAAATATATGAAACTATTTTTCAGTAATTAAAGGTACTGCTTTTTCCTTACACTTTGCATTGTACATGCCAGACTAAATTATGTGTGAGATGTTGAAGATTTGACCAAATTTACACTGACCCCAAGTACTGCTTTAATGAATAAAGCATCATCATAAAATATAAGTGTAAAAATGTCAAGCGAATTAGGTTTCCAAAATCATTTAGCTTCCAGTTTTACAGGATCCTCCTATCTTTGACTCACTTCAAAATAAGCAGTTCTTCATAATTTTTATTTCTTTCACATTTGTTGTTTCAAGGTTAACTAGGTAGGAAAAAAATGTAAAACAGAAAAGAGAGTAAAGAATGAAAGAAATGTTTTAATATTAATGCATACCTCAAATATATTTCAAGCATTGACTCTGCGTAGTCTGGACACAGGGAAGTAGAGTAGACAAGGTGAACACCATCCATTTGGGGTGCACACAGCCTAGCAGAACTCCCAGAAAGACTAAGAGCCATTTCACACAGGATGGGAACCAGCTTATTCTTTTTTTCCTGAAGCTCAGAGGAAGAGGAAACTGGTGTGCACACCAGCATATGTGTGTATGTCTGTGTGTTTGCCTATTCCAATGCACATTTTAACACCTGCCTGGTGTTTTCACAGAGTGTAGGATTTATAATATTGAAATAACTTAAGAGTAAAGATCTTGACCCATCCTCTAAAACTTCCTTTTCACAAAATTCACATCCTAAAGCACATTTCAAAGCTTCATAACATGACATTATAATGGAATTCACCTTTATATACATCATAATATGACCGTTTTAATCTTACTGCCGCCTACATTAATCACTCTCTAAAATCCTTTCCTTCCCAGCATAATGTCAACTCCATAAAAAGTTTATTATATAGAAACCTCTTGCCATACGCATGATATGTCATATGAATTTAGATATTAATTTTCAGTTCATGGGTGCATGAAAAATTCAAATGTAGTCAAATGAGGCACCACCTTCAACCTATGCAATTTTAAGTAATTGCTTATTTCCAATGATTATATTTTATGTGGAAGACTTGTTCAATAGAGCAGCTCATTATAATAATTACACTATACCTTCTTAACAGAAATGACATTCATTAAGCCCTATTCATTGGACCAAGGTTTTGTGTTTCATGGTCATATGTTCTTAAAATGCTTTCCCATTTATTATTAATTGGTTAGTATTTTCAAAGTGAGCAAAGAAAAATAAAGTCCTCGAATTTTTTCTCTTTGAAAAACAGAAATATATTGTTAGTACTTCCAATCAAAACTGTAGTCACTACTTATAGTACTTGTGGTGTCCTTTCCCAAGTCATCGTCAAAGGTTTTTTTCTGCAGATAGTGGTCATATGGAAGCTATGGTTCTTTAGGGTCTAAGCTAGTGGTGGCTGGACCCATGGCACAGGTGCCACAGAGGGCTGTTTGTATCATTGAAAACTTTAAAAAGTTCACCATCACTGAAGTCTTGCAGGCTCTCAGAGGTATCTAACATTTCCTGAAATGTCTGTGACTACTTGTAGGGGACTGAATTAGCTGAAATAATGTTCTAATTAATCGAAAGTTATGAGGGATCCCTGATTTTAAGGCATCAGGTCTGTAGATATAAAGCATAAATGCTATGATACTTGCTGGATTTAGTAGATCAGAAAACTAATAGATCTTTTTTAGTGTTTCAGATGTGCTATTTTGACCATGAATTACATATAGAACAAGTAAAAAGATAAGTTAGTTTAATTTGTTACTGTTTTGTAATTTGTAGTGGTGCAGATTGAATCCAGGGTCTTGTGCTTGCTTACCAAATGCTCTACCACTAAACTGTATCCCCAGCCCTTATTATTTTTTCATATTGATACAAGGTCTCATTAAATGGCCTGTACTAGCAGCAAACTTGTGATTCTTTTGGCAAAATCTATAGATAACACACAGGAGACATTCAAAAGTAGATAATGCACAGATCCCAAATAAAAACAGTTGCAGACAAGCCAATAGCCATGATTTTCATGGAATTGGTGTCCGTCTTGGTTAGTTTTCTCTTGTTGCTGAGACAAAATACCTGATGCCCAAAATTAAAGGAAGAAAGAAAGGTTCATTCAGCTCACAGTTTGTGGAAGTTTCAGTCCATAATCATCTGCCTCCAAGGCAGGGTGGCGTGACTGAGGAGCAACAGTTCATGGTGTCAGAAGACACAAAGTAACAAGAGCAAAAGGGGGAAAAGGGAGGAGCAAGCCTCTTTGTCTCCCTTATGTTGTATGCAGGCTACCTGCCCCAGGTGGGTACAGCACTCTCACCACTAATCCCAGCCCTAGACAATGAACCAATCACAAACTCTAGATTCAGCCACCTCCAGAAAGCCCACTCCCCACCCGTCTCCAACCCCGTGTCCACATTAGGCTTTGGAGGGACATCCAGATACAAACCATAACAGTGTCCATGGTGACCAAACCAAGGTTAGTTATAAAGCATCCATTACATATGAGAAAAGGATCCCGCCTCCTTAGTGCCACTCTGAAGACAGATATCCTAAAATAAAATAAAGATTGAACAGGACAGGACAAGAGTGATGAGGAAGAGGTGACCCAGATCAAGATGGGATAAATGAAAGGATGGGAAACAGAGTCAAGAAGTCCCAGCAAAGCTACCATGTTAATCAGTAAACAACAGGAGACAGCTCCAAATTTGGAAGGGAAATAATGAATTGTTTGGGAACCTAATTTTGCCTTTAAAAAATGAGAAAACTATCAAAGTCAAATTCCTTAGAAAACTGTATTATAAGAAAAAACAGCAAAAAGTATACTATAAAAACATGCTCATTAATAGCTCTACTTATAGTATTCTATTCCAAAATGAGTTAAAGTCATTAGAAACTACATAAAGTTGAAATCACAACATATACAAGAATGAGAAAAACTCAGAAATGAAGTACTGAACTCAAGGAGTACGAAGTGATTAGGTGTCCTAAGAGAAATAGGTGATAATAAAAATAAAATTGTTGATGCCCTAAGAGAAATATAAAGTGAAGGAAATAAAATTTTTCAAGGATCAAAAAAGAATGGAGAAACAGGTAAAAGTGATTTGCGAGAAAATGGCAAATTGGAGAAAGTCAAGTAGGCCTAACATTTGTATTATAGGATTCCCTACAGAAGACTATCACAGCAAGAGGCCAGAACAAGCAGTAAACTTTTCTGAAATACAAAAAGATTTGAAATTATGTATCGGAGGCACACACCACATACCTGAACCTATCAACTGGGAATAAACACAAACAAGACATACACAGACAAGTTACAGGACTTTAATTTAATAGAAAATAATTTAATATCTTAAAAGAAGAGATTTGTAAAGGCAAGAGCATTAGATTATCATCAGACTTTATGGCAACAATAATTTATTTCAGGAGAAACTACAGTGATTTATGAAGGATTGCCAGGCAGAGAGTCTGGAAGTCAGGGTTTCTTCCTCATTCTGGAAAACTGACTTTCAACTTTATAAGGACAGAAATCTGTTATCAAGATGCCCATCATATAAGCCATGTAATATGTACTATTGTTCCTGTGAGCCCTTCCTGAGGAAAGAACTATAAAACATGTCTCGTACAGGTAAATAAACCCCAAAATTCACTCAGATACGGACATAAGAACTGGAGAGAGTCATGCTTATGTAAGAGAGAAGACTACATAAAGATTGAAATAAAGAGTAAAATATGTCAGAGCTCTTTGTTCTGTAATATAGGGATAGCACAATGTGTAAATGAGAAAAATGGAAGGAATATATGAGAACACTTTTTAAATATCCATTGATTGTCTTGGTTGTGTAACCTATTGTTATTCTGAGACTATTGTCAATAAAGTGTGAAATAAAACTAGTGAGTAATTATGATGTAATCTAATTCTGTCATCCCTAGCATCCTTGATATACCTGTCACATAGAAGAGTTTTAGGTAAAATCCTCTTGTGTTAAATTTAAACTGAAACTATCAGAATGAATTTTAGTCAAAGTCCTGGAGATAGTGACCGGTTCAGTAGCAATAGCCTGGATTGTTTTTGTAAAAAATCACTTCCTAGTAAATAAACCAGATCTGCTTGGAGGAGAACAGTGATTTGGATAGGAAGTATCCATATGGCCTTGGGGCATCTGCTCACATCTGACCTCCAAGAACTTCAAAACCCACTGGAAGGTCTTATCAAAGGCATCAGTGAGCCACCTTGAAGAGCTCCCCATGAGCATTGAGATCATGTGACCTAAAATAAAAATAGCAGTTGCAATAACTGAATTCATCAACTATGTTTAAACCTTGAGTTCAAAATGATATTTTAAAAATAGTAATGAGTCGTCAAGAGGATGACTGAAAATCAATTAGCTACATAAAAACTACAAAGTAAAGGTCAAGAATCAAGCACTTACCTTGTTTTTTTTTTTTCATATGAATTATACCACTGGGCAGCCAGATAATACAAGAGATAAAGTCCCTCGTGTAAAAAGTATTCCAGCTAGTAAATAAGAAGGAAATGACTATTTTGCCAACTGAGTGAATTCATGGATATTTGGAATGAACACCAATGCTATTACTATCACAAAGACAGCCCCAGGTAGCAGACGTCTACTGGTGAAAGAACAGGACCCCACCTGTGTCTACCAAGGGGTTCAGCCCAAGTCTGGCTGAGAAAGTCTCTGAATCCAGCTCCCAGTCTGCGGGAATGGTGCAGAACAGGGGAAGACATTTGAGTCACCCCAAGAGGTGCACTCAGCAAAATCCAGACTCCTGGAAACCACAGGTGAAATGCCCCGGGATCTTTGATTTAGAAGACATTGCTGAGAAATCACTGACAGCCATCTCTTGCGTGTCTTCCCAGTGCAGATTATTCAAGCACAAGTGACTAAGCGGAATGAGCTGGACTTCAGCCTCCTGGGTTCCGTGTTAAAGTCACAATTCTGGAAACATCTTTTAAATTAAAAGTTTAACATTTTAAAGATATCAATTTTTGGGTTAACATATAAATTAATTAATTTGTTTTTCTATCACTAATTCAGTCAAGGAATTGTTACCTTGTGGAGTTGAATATTTTGACTTTACAAAGTAAAGGCACATAAAAAATACATTTTCCAACCAACCTGCTTTTGTTCTCCAGTGCAAAATCTATGTAAATATGTCCCCTTTGTCGGTCTTTTAAAGTGCTATATCTCTGATGCATTTAGTTACAGAATGAGCCACTACTGACTTCCTTCATAACCACGATGTAGAATTTCAGATATAAAAATTACTTGTCATGAGGCGGATCTGTGTATTCCTTTCCTTCAGATTATTGTCAGTATCCTCTAGGGCCAGAAGAGGGCGCTGTGGAGCAGCGTAGCACGGAGTTCTTTGTGAGCCGTTGAGAAGGTTCTTTGATTAAAAAAAAAACAGCTTTATTAAGAACTGAAGCAATAGCTACATAATCACCTTACTTACTGAGAAAAAGAACAACTAACATATATACCTAAATATATACTGTATCTACTATAACAAATCTGTATCAAGTATGTACTTTAAAATACCTAATGTATATTTATAAAATATTTATGTATCATATTTGATACATATTATTTTTACAGGTATGCATGCATGTATAGATTCTTTCTTTCTTCTTTCAAGAACATCCCAAAGCTGAATCTAAACTTCTTCTACTACACAATGTTTTCTTCTACTTCTGCTGTTAGTTACAACACCAACTTTCAAATGCTCTCTTATAAAACTGAATACTGCAGTTCGCTTCAGTCATTTTAAGCTCAGATCAAAGGAGACTCTGTAGCCTTTTAGCAACTTTTCACAAGGCAGAAATCACTTGAGGAAACACTGCCCTGGATATCATCCCAAAGGTTTTTCCTACCATGGAAATGTGTGGCGTACCGGCCACTCCACTGCAGGGACAGAGGGCAGGTGGCTGAATTCAGGCTGCCACCTCCATCGGCGGAAGGTGGCCATGGCCTTCGCTGTCCTCCAGGCTGAGCTAAGAGTGGGATCTGTCGTCTCTGTAACCTGGCTCTGTCTCCCGACTGCTTGTGTCCGGAGATGTCACCAAAGAGACGCTCCACCTAGCCGGGGTCCTTCAGCAGGGTCATGTGTCCCCAGAATCAGTGAGTAGCATCCCTTGGGAGATGTGCAACCAGCTCACGAGATTCAGTCAGTGCCCCAGATCACTCTCCAGGGGAGGGGGGAAGACGTGTCAGGATGTCCTGTCCCATCCTTGTAGATAGCCTTTCATATGCTACCGAGAACACATAACTTCTAAATAAATGGCACCCTCTCTTGGCTCCATATCTACACGTTGATTTATTACCCTAGGAGTCTTAGCAAATAATGAAATTCAGTTTTTTATTATGAAAAAAATAAATAAGTAAAACAAGCCTGCCAGCTTCCCAGATGAAGGGGAAATTGCCAATGTGTTCAGTGATTCTCGCTCTTCCTTATAATCTCCTGGAAAATAGGAAAATTACATTGCAAATTATGGTTTTCATCTAGATTGTCAGTTGTGATTGAAAAGGCCAGTTTGTGATTTGGGTTCTTTTCCAGCTACAGCCATGGGACCCTCCTGGTTGATGCCTTAGCCTTTTATAGCTTGGTTTGTAGGTTAGAGCTCTCTGTGACTTTGTGTCTCAACCTGCCTAACCCTTCTTTTAAAAAAAAAAAAAATTAGTGATCTGTTTTTGCTGAACAGTTTTCTGTCTCCTGCTTCTTTTTCTTCCCTCAACTTTGTTTGGAATGTGTTATGCCATATAGTGCTTCCCGTGATTGCTTTACTTTAAAACCCAGGTACCATAACACTTATACAGATAGTTTGCCCCAAATTCATTTGCTCTAGCTGCATATTTCCGACTTCACCTATGGCCACCATTACTACAGAGTCGCCTTTGTCCTTCAAGACCCACACAACTTCCACTTCTTCAGCAAATTCATCGCTGTCTCTCCCAGACATACAGTTCTCCCCCAATCTGTGTGCAACAGCCCCTCTCATCTTCTCTACTGAACTTACTGCCCAGTACTTGAGCATCTACTGTATTGTCCTTTTCACTGGTGACATCAGGTGTCCTACCTCACTAACCCACTTGATTCTAGAATCTAAGAACTCCAATTCCTAGCTATTCTTTATCTGCATTGGTTACTGTTACTGTGCCAAGAGTTCAGTAAACCTAATATGATCTATTGGTGACAGTGAACAAGTATTCTGCCATTATTAGCTCTGGTCTCACTCCTGGAGTTGTGTTTTCTAGCTGTTTTTTCTTAGGAATTGTCTTGGTTACTTTTCTCTCATTATTGAGACTGAATACCTGATGCCCAAAATTAAGGAAGAGAAGGTTTATTTCTTAACAGTTCTTGGAGGTTTCAGTCCATACTCAGCTGACTCCAAGGCAGCATGGCATGTCGGGGGTGGGGGTGAGCAGTCATTCATGGCGGCCACAAACAGCAAGAAGCAAAAGCAAAAAAAGAGAGAAGACACACCTTCTTCCTGCCCTTACACTGTATGCCAACTCCACCCCTGGGTGGGTGTAGCACTCGCACCATCAATCCCAGCACCAAACAACAAACAAATCATGAACACTAGACTTAGCCGCATCCATGATTACATGAGACTTAGCAGGGCCATGGGAACACAAACCATAACAGGAATGTACCCCTGAAAACACTTCCTTGTTTTCTCTCTCTCTTTCCCTTTTACTGGCCACTTTTGCTCTTTTTATACCTGTCATTAGTCTACCTTCTGCAACTGGCAAGCAAGACAGGGCTGAGTCTGGGGAGTGTGTCTCCCAGTGTACACTCTGCTTCCAGGGTTTGCTTTAACCCCTTTCTCTGGAACAGTTCCTCCACAGTCCAGCAGGAGGTCCCCTCGAATACCCATCCTCTTACTCCATGCCTATGGACAAGTCACCTCCTAATCTCATATTCAGATTAGCACTGAATCCCATGACAAGGACCACCAGCATGTTACTAAACAGAGATGCAAGAGGAATCTGACATTAGTCTCTACGTTAAGTTCTTAGGAAACTGAAAATCCTGTTTAGATGACAGCCAAGGTCATGACCAGTGACACACAGTGATTCTCTACCTCCCAGAGCTGTGACAGGCAGCCATACAGGTTCATCTGCAGTTCCTCTCAAACAAAAGCAAACGCAAAAAGGAATATTAAACAACAACATCAATTATGTGATGGTGCTTTGGTAAAAAGCACTTACTCTTAATGTTTTAGTAGTTTCAGCTATTTGGTGATCTGTTGGTGTATTGTTCTGTGATATTCCACAACTAAAATCAGTCCTCTTTTGCTTTCAGCTTCGCAAGTCTGTGTTCAGCATCAGGGCCAGGAATCTTCTGGAAAAGGAGACAGCAGTCACAAAAATCTTGAGGTAATAACAATAAGCACTGACATACACTTAAACACAAGTAGGATTATATTAAACAAAAGTTGTTTTCAGTGAGCTAATTTTCTGGGCATCAACATGTACTTTATGCTAGAAAGCAACTTTGAGTATCTATCCACTTCCAATGATGTCAAAGACATTACTAATGTCCTTCTTGAAAAGTAATATACTAGCACAATAGGCCATTTCTTTTCTTCAGGTATTTAAGCATAAATTATAGGCATAAATGTTTATCGAAGATGAAAATGCTTTACTGTTATTCTTACACTTTATATTTGCTGTGATATCCAAAGGAAAAAAAACATAATTGTAAAAACGATGGTAAGAGTGTAAGTGATAATTTTAAAGTCAATTACTTTTTAAGTAATCAGGATTTATCAATTTATTAATACGTTTATGAAAAATCATTAGAAATGAAAGCATGCCTATCTTAGAACGTTTATGAAACTTTGATTGTCATGCTTCTTTCTAAAATACACCTTGAAATGAAGTATTGATAAGGAAAATTAGACTACCCATTTACGAGTGTAAGGCTGTGTGCCATTAAAAACTACCCATATGAGAACGTAGGACTATAATCAATAGAGTAACCTGATCAGTGGAAAAGGCATGAACATTTGCAATATTATTTACTACTGCATACATTACGTTGACGTATGTGACAGAAGGGAGATGCCCCACAAGGCAAATGGACCTCCTCTCTCTGGGCAGCACACTCCAAACTTGTGTTAGGTGGAAGGAGTTTGACTGTCTTCTACTGGATTCCTCACAGGAATACTCATGAAAGCATTTTCCTAGATAGTATTTTACTGTAACTTGGAAAACTGTAATGAGAAAATCAAGCCAAATGTATATGATAGAAGAAACTATTTTTACGTTACAATTCTATCAAAAATTTGTCTGCAAAAACTAATTGTACCTAAGAAAGGCAGTATTCCTTGTATTAGTTCTCTACATTGACTGTTCATGCACAGAGTTGCACATATGTTAGAGTAGCATTTATGAGATGCAAATAAATAATTTGGGCCTTGGATAGAATCTTTACAAAATACGATGATGAATCCCAATGTGGGCTTGCTCTGACCAGCTGGTTCATCTGTGCTGGGATGACCATGGCCTATGACCAGCCTTGAACACATCACAGTCTCCAGAATTGTTGCTCAAGCTGTCTCTATTTGGACAGGTTCATGGTAGGGTCCTACAGAAAAAGGCTGCTCTGCCCAATAGGACTAGAAATGCTCCTCCAACCAGAAACCATTCACGGGGAACTGTAATATTCTGTCTGACTGAGAACAGCAACCAAGCCCACACGCTCACCTGCCCAGGACAGCTGCCATCCCGCAGAGAGTCTCCAAAACAGAGTCAGCATAGAGTCCTTGAGAAAGACACCCTCTCCTCCCTGTGTACTTTTGTAGTAACCAATGTCTGCTCCCTTGATTTACAAGAGAAAAGCAAAACTAACCTGTCCAGCACTGGTGGTGTGTGTTGATCCAGGCTGTACAATCCTCTGGCCACCCAAACAAAGGGACAGTTCACACATGACTTTCTCCAGGAGGAGGGTCCCATGGGGCACCACATTATTATTTATCTAGGTGACAATTTTATTTGGAAAACCTCCTTCTAAGAATTCATCTACCTGAGAATTAAGCTTTAGAAATCACATGATTGTCACAGGGCATGTGTTCACACGTCATTTAAACTGGAAAAACAAAGTCACACCTTCTCTGACAGGTTCAGCTTAGCTTGGCAATGAAAAGTGGCTTTATAGGTGCTCAGGGTCACGAAACTGAGTCAGACAAATGAGACTCGATGATGTTTTCTCAAAATTCTGTCTAATTGCATACACGATAGGGTGAGAACTGACCTGGCAAGGGGAAATTTTAATTGTGAAATGTAATATAGAGAAGATTAATGGATTTTTTGAAATAAAAATTTATGATGTACATGAGAAAAAATTTCAAGACTATCAGAGAATATGGATTCCCTCAAACTTCCAAACTATTGTGTGATTTGGGGCCAGTCATGTTTTACTACAACCCAGCGAACTACAAAATTAGAGGTGCTCCTTAGCACAGCCTTGGCTGTTACCCGAATAACAGGGTAACTTGGGCAAGGGATATAGCTCAGGGGCAAAACACTTGACTGGCAAGTGCAAGGCCCTGGGTTCCAACCTTAGCATAAGAAAAGACTACAGTTTGAAAAGCAAAACCTAAATTCCTACATCAGTGTCTTCTTTCTTCATGCACCAAGGACAAGTGTGAGATAACTTTCTTGGGACTACTCATCTCTAACACTAATAACGAGTGCTAGCAATGTGAGATTACTAGAGACGTTAATGATGATCCTCCGCCCACGTTCTGATGTAGTTTATTAGTTTACAATCAAGAATTGATGGGATCCATGTCTATAGGTCCCCAGACATTTTTTTTTAATTACTACGAGCTTGTATTGCACAATGATTGCCTTCATCATGGAAAGTAGGTACCTGTACACATTTTAATTATTTTCCCCCTTCTCCTTCCCTTATTCCCCTCTGCCTCCCTCACTAGATTCCTTCCCATTTACAAAAGATCTATCTCCCTGTTTCCTATTGTCTATCTCATCTTTTGCTTTTTAAATTATTCATACCTTGGATTTCTCCTATAAGAGAAGTTATGTGGTATTTGAACTCTTGCACCTGGTTTATTTCACTTAATGTCATAATCTCAGAGTGCACACGTCTAATAGTATGCTCCAGAGAACAACAGTGACTGAAAAGACAAAGAAAGAGAGAAAAGATTAAAAGAAAATGTTTATGGTAGCCCCAGAGCCTTTGATTCAAATAACCTCCACAAAATGGGGACATAAGAAACACTTTCCTTGCTCTCAGTGTCTCCTTTATCCCTTGGAGATTTCCCTCCCAGAGCCCTAAACTTCCTTCCCCATTCTCCCTGTACCTGGGTTACTCGGAAGCAGCCTCTCTGGGACCATTTGTACTTTGCAGAAGACTTTGAAAGAAGGGAAGGACTGGACACAGGCAGATGCAAATCCTATCTTCTCCTGGTGACTCTGTGTGGGTACAAATGAAGGAAGTCTCGTGAGCCAGTGACTTTAGTGTCCTGTCTCTAGACTTTCTTAGGATTTACTTTTTCAAAAAGCTCTTGTGTTTAGTTGTCTATTGGCAGATTCCTCACCAGAGAGGTGAGTGAGAGAAGTCTAGGGAGGCAGGAAGAGACCTGAGCTGAATCCCTTCGGCAGATACATCCTAGGCTGGCACTTGTCCTAATTTGGGTGCAGATAGAGGTAACTTCCATGAATTTTAAATCCAATATGAAATATTAGTGTCTTAAAGATGACTTTAAAAAACTGAGAAGTATTGGGGGAAATAAAATAAAGCAAATGCCCAAGGTAAGAGATCTGTGTAAGCAGGTAATTCATCTGTGAATTCTTAATTCCCGCATTCATTCTGAGTTGGGAGTGTCAGAGAGTCTCTGCTCTAACGCAGAACCCCGGGCTGACCTAGGCTCACTTCCTGTATGGCTCGGCCAGTTCGCTTATCCCACCCTCAGTTTTCTCATCTGCCTTTATGTGAACTCTTTCCAGGAAGTTCGGCTGAGAAACCTGTTGATGGATCAAAGTTAATTTTAGTATTTCCTCCTGGGAGGGAGATCACCTGTTAAAACAGTCTCCATAATCTGTCAGAAGGGACAGATCAGGGTGGAAATCCATTAGGACTTAAGGTTTGCTTTAGCTGTGGCCAAGGCAGAGATCTGGTTGAGATTGGCAAGACTCTTGCCATGAGAGTTTGGACTGTCCAGGACGCACAAGGTAACAGGCACCCACTCTCAACAAATAGCAAGTGCCATTCTGGGGAGAGCGACATCCTATATCTCTCTGCTACTTTCTGTCCCTTTTGTTCAATGTTTCAGCTATCCGTTACTCAGAGGGACTTTACCATTCTGTTTTCTACTTTTCTTCCTTCTTGACTTGGTTGATTTCTGAGAGAAAGGAAAATAAATGGTGACGATGTTGTTATCTTTACATGTGAATTTTTTTTCTCCTTTTCAAACTTTCAACCATATACATGCATTACCTTTAAAAGATAAACATAACTGAGTTTTAGAAATGGTGTTTTTAAAACTGTTTGGGATTGTAGCACCCCAGTAGGCTGAGTCTTGGCAGAAATCTTGAAGAATTCCAACTCTTTCTAGATAGCTGGTTTGACCAATCGAATGACCTACTGTCTAGAGGAAAGGACTGGTCTATCGGTCTAAAGTTTGGATTAGTGGATTGGGGGAGAGGCTAAAGTGATACCAACAGCCTTATCTTGCTCCTCAGTCCTGATAGTTAAGCTATTGGGCTGTTGCTGGTCTCAGTTCTCAGAGGACTCACATTTGCAAATATCAGTCTTCTAGTTGAAATAGAATCCATATTATTCCATCAGAAAGTATCTATACACACCACTATGAACAGGAAATTCCAACCCATGAAGGAAAAGTCTCAGAAAGAGCACTGGTATCTGAGGTGTTGCTCTGGTAGAATCACACATTTCTACATACAGTTATCTTTAATTCATGTCCATATACTCACTGTTTTTTGTTTTTAAGAAAACTAATTTCTGTTTTGAGAAATGGACATGAATTTGTAGATCTGGTTAAGAATCTTTGGATGAGAGCAATATGGTCCTTTGGCATGGAACTAGAACACACCAGACCAGGCTCAAAGGCCAGGATTTACCTGGCACAGAGGGGCCCTTGTGCTGTTTCTTTCAAGACTTATCTGGAGAGCACTTTGAGAGACAAGGTGTTCCACTACCTGAATTATAAAATCCAGGGCTGCTATTAAATTTGCTGCTGTGCTGACTTATACTTCACTGTTCAGCTCTACTGAACAAAGGTTCCTTTCAAAAGCCAGTGACCTTTTCTCTGCCTCCAACGAAATCAAAAACAAATAGCAATGTACTTCCAAAGCACCACCACCTCTGCTGAGAGCTCCTCTAATTCAAAGTTCCGAAATGCAGCAAAATGCATTATTATTCCTGCCAGTCTATGTGAATACAGAAATGTCAAAACAAAATAATTAAACATGGTGCATTATTTTAGAAAGTCCCATCCTTTTGTGAGTGGCTGTAAGTACCTCATTAGTTAGGATAGTATCTTCATGACCTTGTTGGATGCTCAATTTTTGTGATATTTGCATTCTGATATTTTAATACCTGGCATAATTTTCTCTGCTCTACACTTATTATAATAGTTTTTAGAAGTCTAATAAATACTTTTTAGTGGAGTTCTACTATTAGGTATATCTAATGAAATATGTAGGATTAGTTTTTCCTATTTATCACTTTAAGAGAATCATTTTCATGGACCACAAATGTAACTTGTAAAAACTATATATACATACACTTTTTTCTGAAAGAAGTATCCCAAGATATCTATTCTTCCATCCATCCATCCATCCATCCATCCATTCATTCAAGAAAGATTTTTGTATCATGTTCTATATTCCAGGCATTTCACCCCTTTTGCTTTTTCCCATTTGGCAAGTTCAGTTCTCCTTTTAAAATTCTCTTCCTGCTGGTTCACCCAGCTATCTAGCAACTTTGGACATGATCATGTTATTTCTCTGCAGCCTCAGCCTCCCCCATGCTGAGCCAGATACCCTCAGCACCTCTGAGAGGGGTGCATCTCCCACACCTTGGAGCTCCACTCACTAACTCCTCCAGCAATGCTTCTCCAGTGCAGGAGGGGAGAGAGGGCATGGGAATGGTCCCTGTGCTTGAGAGGGAGGAGGATGGATACCCTGAGGCCCAGGTCCGGGTGACCTGCCTGAGGCAGCCGCAGCATTTGATGACCAACACATGCCAAAGAAAACTGAGTATTAGGAATTAATATCATGAACACTTATCTTTGTGGTTCTGTTAAGGTTACCTAGTTGCTGTCTGTTTTTCCTTATGATTTTGCTGATACTTGTAGATTAGTTGAAAATATCATTTGGAGATAAAGACACCAAGAAGTATTTAGAGGACCATAAGATCTGGGTATATGCATTTGTATGAGACACAAAATAGTAAAAATTTCAAAATTTAACTATAGTAGTGCCCCTTATCTGGGGTTTTCTTTCTGTCAGTCACCCATGGTCAACTATAGTCCAAAATTTTTAAGCAGAAAGTTCGAGAAATAAGTAATTCATAAGTTTTCAATTGTGCACTGTTCTGAGAAACATGATGAACTCACTCAGCAGCCTGCTCTATCCAGCCTGGATTGTGAATCAACCCTTTGTCCAGCGCATCCATGCTGTATATGCTGGGCATTGGTTAATCGTTCAGTAGCTAGCTATCTCAGTAAACATAGATCAACTATTCGGTATATGTTCAAGAAATACCTATTTCATTTAATAATAGTCCCAAAGCACAAGAGTAGTGATAGAAAGGAAACCCCAGGACATACTATGGAAGGACAGATTAACTCTGGTACTATGTAGCAATACTTCAGAGTATATAGGAAACTGTAGTATATATAGAGCTTTGTACTACATGGAAATTTAGGCATCCAATGGGGGTCTTGGAATATACACCCTTAGCTATGGAGGGACTACTATAAATCAACTAAAATGATATACTCTAAAGATGTCTCCTGAGTTAGTATCTCATTTGTGGTAATCAAAATATTTTATGTTTTATTGCAATAATACTTGATTTATGAATTATTGTGATAGGGCTACGTATCAGGAGAGTTACGATTGAATTTTACCATCAGGAAAAGAAAGCACCTTAAAGGAGTTTGTTTTTTAGGGCAGTTTTAGATTC
This sequence comes from Dasyprocta punctata, assembly GCA_004363535.1. Lineage (NCBI taxonomy): Eukaryota > Metazoa > Chordata > Mammalia > Rodentia > Dasyproctidae > Dasyprocta > Dasyprocta punctata. Next base: position 96,475 of record RJWM01001068.1, on the reverse strand, counting down.
ATCACAAAATTGAGTGAAGGTGCAGAGATTTCCCATGTGTCTCTCCCCACACCCACCCACACACACACACACACACACGCACACACATACCCTTTCTACTATCAATGTTTCCCATCAGAGTGGTGCATTTATTACAGGTCATAAACCTTCACGGACACATCATTAATATCCAGAGTCCAGAGTTTATGTTAGTCAACAGTCATATGCAGATAGATGTGGTCAAGTGTGTATCGCCATAGACATTCACGGATGTTTGTAGCAGCTTTATTCATGATTTCTCACAGTTGGGAGCAACCAAGATGTCCTTCAGTAAGGTAGTAGATAAATAAATTGTGGTACATCCAGCTGATGGAATATTATTCACCACTAAAACAAATGATCTGTCAAGCCATAAAAATAAAGACAAAACACAAATGCATATTTTTAGAGAAAGAAGTAAATCTGTAAAGGCTACCTGCTGAATGGTTCCGATTCTATGGCACCCTGGAAGAGGCAACACTATGGATATGAGTAGATAGTTTAACAAGGCCTTGCTGTTACTGTTTTATTATTAGAGTATAAAGTAACAAATTATGCAGAAAAATAAAATGTATATCTGTAGAAATTTCAATTGGTACAATTTTTTTTGCAACATTCAAAACTTTCCACTTTTATTATAGTGTGAAATTCAATCTTTGCACTGTAATGTGCATGTTTCTGAGTCAGCAATTGGGTTACTAGATATGAACCCCAATGAATAGTGTAGGGTTTCGGACTTTTTATTTGCTGAATTGCAATAGGTGTGTCAAAAGCATGGAATTTTCCATGAGTTAATTTTCTTTTTCACTTATTGCATGTGCATAAGGTAACAATATTCAAGGTTTATTTTCATTCTACAGTAAGATCCTGGTCACTCATGTATTTACATATCTATAGATGAGAATATTTTTATGAATAATGAAAGATTTGGAAGAACTAATTCTAACCCACTGTTACTATTATTAAACAGCTACATGCATTTACTCAGGACTGGGCTGATTCAAAAAGGAGTGGGGTAGCCACTCCGATAAAAGAGTAGCTTTCCCCTTCTCTCAGCAAAAGGCCACTACCCAGGGCTGTCACCAATGAGCACCTTCCTTGTCTCTGCTTTGGAGGATCACATTGTCACTCCAGTGTGTCAGGTGAGAGCCACTTCCAGGAAACACTCATTATCCATTCCTATGCCCTGACATAGTCCTAGCTCCACACAGTTACCACCGAAGGACTGTTTTCCTATTGTCCCTGACGTGATTACATCACATTAACCGGCATCTGATAATACTTTAAAGTGCATTGCCTTATGGAGGATTTGCTCAAGATTTGAGCAAATCCCCTTAAATAATGCTGTGCTCTACAAAAGTTACGCTGCGGCTCCTTTCTTGGTGATTACATTTAATACCAGATGCGGTCATGTAATCTAACTCTTCTTTAATGAGTGAAAATAATTTGAAGATACATAGTCCTCTCTTGCATTACAGAACATGCAGGCTTTTCCTCTCCCTTGTTCTGAGACATTAAGAAGGAAAACATGGAGACAAAGAAAGGAACAGAGGACCCCTTGCTACTGTGTCTGCAAGCAGCTAGTGGCGTTTAAAGGCTAATACAGCTCCAGAGGTCTCTCTTATAGCCATCATCTTTGGGCCAATTTAAAAATATTTTAAATGGAGAACTGTCAAGAAAAATGAGACTATTTCTTAAAACATGATTCTCTTCCTCTGAAATATATATATATATATATATATATATATATATATATATTGTATAAGGGGCAATTGAAATTCCACAGCACAAAGGCAATGCAGGGAGAGAAAAAAAAATCAATCTTTCATATGTTTTTTTTTTCAAAGGCTTGGCAAGAAACCAGGGGTAATATTTTTGCAACTGGGAATGTGTGTTTGCTGAAGAATATTCCCACATTTGAATCAGCATCAGGGGTCCTCATCTTGTTTTACTTTCAAAGGTAGAGGGGGTATAACATTAACCCCAACTGGGAAAAGGAGAATGCAGCCCTGTAATTCTCCTCCAGGGAAGAGGAATAAAGGGATTACATATGCCTGCATAATGGAGAATTTCCTCACTCAGACAAGACAAAAGACTTCATTATGTTTCACCAGACACTTGAAGCCCTGTGCTTCCCGCTTCCAGAAGCCGAGCAGGCAGATCTTTTTTTTTTTTTTTTTTTTTTTTTTTTTTAATATCAAGCCACTAGATGGAGTTTCTAAGAAACTGGCCTTCTCACCTCTCCATCATGAAGGGATGTAGGGAAGAGACAGAAAACCTTGACTCCTGAGAAAAGTGAGACCATCCCTGAAACTCACAATGTATCTATTTTTTTCAAAACCATTAGTTTTGCTTCTTTTCTGAGCGTCAAGTACATGACCATTTTCTTCCTGAAAACATTTATCTTTTGTCATTCTCTGAGACCAAAAGCTTCCAAATCCTAATGAAAAATGTAGACTGGTAAAGTAGAACCTACTTGCACATTCAATTATTTCTTCTGGGTAGGTCTATTACAAAAAGTATCTTTAATGACATGTGCATTTCACTTGTTAAATAAAATAATAAAAGTCTCCATTTCCTGAATTACCCCTGATTTCAGTTTGTCAGCAGATTCCTGTCAGATGGGATCTATGGAGGCCTTAATTTCAGTGTTGCATCAAATCTCTGATTTAGAAAATTGAAATAAGTTCAGTGCCCCATTGGCTTTTGGGTTCCTCTAACAGTTTTCACTTATAACACAGAAACATTGACAAATTTCCTACTTGTGAGAGGCAATGTCTGATTTGTTTCATTATTCTCTCAGAGTCTGATCTATTATAGGTGTGCAGTCTATAATAGATCAGAATGGTGTAGCATTCTAACTGGAGATAAGATTATTTAACTTCCCCCTTTTAAAAGCGTATTTTAAGCACATGCTGTTTTGTTGGTGATTATTTTCATACTTCATAAGTATGAAGTGATCCAAAAGAAATTAAAATATTAGATTTTTAACAACACTTTGAATTTAGTTCATTCAGCAAATATCTATTTACTGAGCACAGTATTTGTTTACCTGTACATAAGAGCTGGGGAATAAAAGTGGGCTGTTATAAGGATAACCTTGCTGTCTTGGAGCTCTTGAGAGCATAGCATATGTAATCAACCAAAAGAGCAGAGAGGAAAGATTGACATCCTCACTAGTAGATGAATAGACTGGAAAGGAGACCAGAGAGAGACCAGCAGGTCTTTAGAAGCTGTCCTGAGCATCAGGAGGAACAACAGAGGTTGAAGATTTAAAGTAGAGGTGATACCTGCATTTGTTAACTATCTTTGTATAACAAAATGACTCAAGCCTTAAGTGAATTTAACTCCAAATTTCCCATGGCAGTTTAGGTCAGGAATCTGGGTGTAGCATGGCTCTTCTCTAGCCTTTGATCTCTTACAAAACTGCCCTCACTTGGACTTGAATAGCAGCATCTCCTTCCTAGGTCACCCCTGTCATCGCTGAGAGTATCCGGTTCCTCATGGGTGGTTAGATGAAGGCCCCAGTTTCCTCTGAGTGGAGGCTGCTTCCCATCCCCTAACCAGAGGAGCTCTCCTTGGAGCCCTTCACCACATGGCAGCAAGAGGGCATCAATGAGAGAACGAGAACTAGGAAGGCACAAGTCACAGTGCTTTGTAACCTGTCTGACAGCCATTGCCTGCATTCCTTAGATGCCAGTCACTAAAGGACTTTACACAAGAGTATGAAGTGGCTATCAGGGAGAGCTCAGAAGCTTGCTGTAACATTGCAGATGTTCATCTCAGAAGGCACCTGAGCTGGGGTAACCCTACAGCATGTGTATGAAGAGCAGATGATTGGAAACCAGGTTGGGGACTGCAGCACCTGTCCCTAACAGCGGACATCATAGATTAAAAAACCTAAAAGACTTGAGGTCTTGTGCTATCTTTTGTTGAGCCTGCTGTGCAGTCCTCCTCAATGTTGTCTAGAATTTTTTTTATTTTTACATTTTAACAATCTTAAATCTTTTTTTATTTTTTTTACTTTTTTAAAATTTTGAACAAAAGGAAAGTAAGAAACCAAAACAAAGCAATTTCACAACCAGCCAATAAGAGAGTAACAATCATCAGCACATTGCATATTATTATATTCCCAGAAATTATTTAGGATAAAAAATATAGACATGAAACATTATCCAACAAATTATTAGCAAGAAACTTTTACCTCAGTGAATCAAGAGAAACCTGCTATATGATGATCTTTTTTGTTATGATTGCTCTATTGTTTTCAAATAAGCATTTTGCATTAAAAATGAAATCTGAAGATGATCCTGAGAAAACTACTTTAGAATATTTTAGTATCAACCACAACATGGGACATGATAGAGACAGAAATAATAGCAGCTAGCTGGGTGTGGTGACACTTACCTGTAATCCCAGCCCTCTGGAGACTGAGGCAGGTGGAACACCATGAGTTTAAGGCCAACCTGCACTTCACATTGAGTGCAAGACCACCTTGAATTACATAATAAAACCCTGCCTCTAGAAACCCAAAGAAAGAAAAGAGAAGAAAAGTATATAAAAGCAACCAAGCACTTAAATGAAGCATTGATGTTTCCAAAGCACTTGCAAGTTCATAATCTTTGTTTCCTCCCATTCCCTGTGAAGCTAGTGAGAAAGATGTCATTGTTCCCCCACACCCTACAATGAGGAAGGAAGGCTTCAAGAACACACGGTGTCACTTGCTTAAAGTCCCACAACTAAACTGAGGTCAGAAATGTGAGGTTCTGAGCCTTTCGCTTCTCAGTTCTTCACCATTGGGATTTAGACAAAGGCAGAACATTCTAGTGCATGCTGGATATAAAACTGCAAGTCTACTGGGCTGCTTTGAGCCATGAGACCTACTCAGCAAGACCCAGCCCAGCCCACACAGTCCCCTCTTTCCTTACCCACCTCCGCCTTTTCTCTTCCATATTCTGTTCATCAGCTGTCAGCGTCCAAGAATTGAATTTCCTAGGATTATGGGCATGAGTCATAAAGTGGCCCCTGGAGAATTCACAATCCAGTAAGGGAAGTAACTGATAAAGACAAAATGTATAAGCATTAAATAAGCCTGGTTAATAGCATGCTACAGGGACATGGAATACAAGCAAAGCATTTTTCTGCACTTTTATATAGGTGAAATACTTGTGTAGGCAAGAAATGCCATATTCACACTCTGTATCACCCATCAGAATCCACTTATATTAAAGTTTGTAATTGTATTACATGTGTCAAAACTCTACTTGGTAGGTTATCTTTTGAATTACTATATAACCTTGTGTATAATAAACCATATTTATGTTTTAAAAATTAAAAAATTGCAACATATTCTTATATAAGCCTTAGCAATCACATTAGGTTATATGTATTAGTTGTAACTGTGATTAGTTAGTAAATGTGATCACGTCCTGTGAAAGTAAACAGCTTTTTATTGACATTACTATTTTCCCAAATAGCAAAATGCATTCCATGAACAAAGGACATGATAGTGGCTTAGGGGTGAGGCTATTTGCTGCGTGTGCGGGAGCATATTAATGCAGCATCTTTCCACCTGTCCCCAGGGTCAAGTGTTCTGGGGCCAAAGCAGGACCAAGTCTCCTTCCCACTGTCTTCCTCCCCTTCCCCAACCTCCCTAACCTACTCTACATTTCCTCCTTCCTTCTGAGGTCCTTTCCTCGTTAACAAGAGCCCAAGTTTGGTCCTGGTCTCCTTGTGTAATAGAATTTGGGTTTTCTGCATGTTTTAGATGGACTTGTATATCTCCAGAGTTCAGTTTACCTGTAACATCATATTTTGCGGGGGAGCTATTATAGCTAAGTAGGCTGGCTATTAACTACAATAGATACTGCCTAGAAAAGAATTTTGCTTTTTGGTTTTAATAATATCCTTGTATAGAGTTGAGAAGGAAAAGAAAACCTGCAGAAACCTGCAACAGCATTTCCTTTCACATGCACCTGGCCCCATTGCCTTTACTTAAATGTTTATTTAGCAGTTTTTTTTAAAGGAATAAAATCTTCAGTTTTCAGCTAAGAAGCCCCAGCATTACCTGCAGAGTTTCTTAGCTCAAAAGCCACAGCAGGAAGAATGCCATAATAGAGCACTGGGTCCAAGAAGAGACTCAAGAAGAGTCTGATACAGGAAGACAGAGCGTGTTCACCTTTGCTTTTGCACAGGTGTGGGAAGGGGCCCTGGGCAGGGCCAGCCAGGTGAGGAGAGAGGCAGGGACAGCCGTGCGTGGAGCCTAAGGTACCAATGGGGACCTCCCCACATCAAGGCTGGGGAGAAGGGGGTGCAGGGAGCCTGGTGGACTCCTCTGTCCTCAGATCGCATGGGTTCCTTTGGAGCCCTAGGTGATTGGAAGGTGGGCAGGCAGCGCCGCCGCTCAGGGCACAGGAAGTCTCTGGCTGCTCCACCCACTGAAGACCTTTGAGCCGCTTTCCCACTGAAGTAGTTTCCCACTAAGCTCTCCAAGAGAGCTCTGGTCTTACTGGTTACAAGTTTTAGTTTGCTATTAGTGAAAAGGTCTGCAGCAAAATGGACCTTTTATTCTTGCTTCTGTGTTTATACAGTTGGAAATCACTCTAAGCTAGCCAAGCATCCTGAAGCAGGGATGGATCACAAGTCTGAGCCAAGCCTGGGCAACTTAGTGACATAGAGAGACCCTATTTCAAAATCAGAGGGAGTTGGGGACTGGGGGAGTAGCTCATTTGAAGGCTTTAGGTTCAATTCCTAGTACTGAAAAAAGAAAATAAGAAAAGGAAAGAAAAGAAGGGGGATGGGAGGACAAAGAGGAAGAGAGGAGAAGAGAAAAAAGAAAAGGAAATCATTCTGGCAAACAGTCGTGCGAACACAGAAGGAAGTGGCAGGAAAGGAAGTGAAAGGGCACAGGGAATGACTGTCATTGCACACTGAGGTGCCTGTCCCTGTCTGGGGAAGCCCAGGTTTCCTGATTGCAGGACAGCGCTAAAAACCAGTCCTCCCCAGCCTCAAAGAGTGAATCATCCAGAGAACACAGACTGTGATTTGCATAGCTGGTGAAATTCCAGCCCCGCTTTATATTATTTTCTCAATTCTCTGGATCCATCAGGTTAAAAACTGAGTTAAGAGAAGAAAATGGGTAAATTTCTCACCACCACTTCAGCCACACTTGTTGGGAGAGGAGTGGGGAAAGGGTCTTAGGGAAAGGGGAATCTTTCCAATAGTCATGGTCTCCATGGAAACTCTCCCTTCCATTCAATCAGAGGGGCAGCAGGACTTCCCTTCTGCAGAGGCCACCCAGGGCCACAGCACACTGACTGCGTTAGGCCCAGCAGTCCTAGGCACAGAGCTAACTGTTTGCCAGGAAGAACTCCAGCCATTCTTGGACAGGCCTGTTGCCTACATAACCACACGCAACTGAAAGCCAGTTACGCTCTTCCATGTCCAGCAAAGCAGGGCCCCACCCTCAAGCTAGTATATTATTTTCAACATGTATGTGTTTTGTATTTAAAATGTACTTGTCCCAACTGCTCTGGGGAAATCTTATAAAAAAAACTATAAAAGTTACTAAGATGTGGCTGAAGGTTAAGTCTCGACGGTTTACTCAAATAGAAGGAGTCTAGGTATCTAGGCTACAATAAGTTACTCCAAATAGATTTTCCCAAGACAATTTCATATTTTTCAGTTCTATTTCCCCCCAAAATTCCCTAAATATACATAATATAAAATCATGCTTTATTTTTGTCTACTCAATTGAATCTACAAATGCACCTTTGTATATAACACCTGGAAGTAAGCACCATCTCCCTCTATCACTATCATAAATCCAGGGTTTCAATAAAATGTTGACTGGGGTTTTACCCCAAAGTGGTCCCTGCTGCTTACTAAACAAGAATAATAATTGTTTGGACTTTATTTCGAGGAATGCATTCACATTTATTGAATTCAAAATTTCGTGGGTATTCCCCGTAACTATCTTCATCTACATCAAAAGAGTTAAGAACTGAAAAATATATACAAGGTGGCATAAGCCTGCTGTTTTAAGTACAGTCAATAGTTACTTCTCAAAGGTCTTAACTGTCAGACAGACAGCAATAATTTCAATAATTCTGGTAATGCATTTTAGGACATTTATGCACTTGTCCTGGAAGCCAGTGATTGAAGTACCTGTGTGGAAGTATTGAGCAAATGTGGTGTCATAAATTTTGTGTATTATAAAACCATTGCCTGTGAAGTAACCTTCAATGTCATGTCCTCTCCCTACTTTTACCCTAGAAAACAGAGTCCCAAAGTTGTCAACTAGTGGGAGATAGTATACCTGGCACAGGGGTCTTTTAACCCCTGGTATGAGTCTCTTTCCACTTGACTCCTACCTCATGGGAATTCCAGTCATTCCCCATTGGAGAGAGATTTCCAGAAAAGAAGTTTCATCTTCTCAGCAAATCTTTCTCATCATGGGTGTTGGGTCAGCCAACTGTTTTCAGTCATTAGTAAATCTGAAATTAACACCAGCCAAATTGCAGTCTAAGAAAAACTTGTCTTTAAAAGTCTTCATGCTTTTGAGAGTAAAAAAAAGTGATAACCAGGTACCAGAGAGCCACAGTCTTTGACTGAATTTTTATGTAGGTAATGACTCCAACTTTTTTTTTAATCATTGTGGTAAAACACACAAGTAGTATACAATTTACCATCTTTACCATTTCTAAGTGCATAGTTCAGAAGTGTTAAGTATTATCACATTGTTGGTGCATAATTCCAGGTTTAGTTTCTTCTCTTCACAACTCATTTTTGCCCCTCACTTTATGCTTCTGTGTTTTTCTAAATTTCTGCCAAATATCTCTGGATCATATATTTCATTATTCCAGAGGTCTGGCTGGACAAATCCTTTCCTAAGAACTTTTATTAGAACCCTCTTTGTTTAAATTTGAAACCAGTGTCATGATTGCCTGTGGGTAGGCTGTGCTGGGCACTCACAGCATCCTGATGAAAGCCTTATCATTTTTTGTAATTAGGGGATAAGGGCAGAAGGATGAGGACAAAAGGTAAGTTTTCTATTTATTTTCTGGCTCTTCCTCATAGCTGTGAAACTTGTGCTATTTGAGTGTTCTTGACACAGAGCTTAATGGATATTTTCCTTTATACGTCATTTGCTGTGTTTTGCCTTTTCATTGCTGTTTTCTTAGAATTAATAAGAATAATGAGCAGTTATGTATTATTCATCCCATGTGTACAAATCCCGCATTTATCTGGCTCCTTTTTTCCCAGAGCTTGCACTCGACAGCGCATGCTGAGTGGATCATTTGAAGGGCAACCAGCAAAAGAAAGGTCAATCCTCAGTGTGCAGCATCACATCCGCCAAGAGCGCAGGTGAATGTTCAGGCAAGACTGTCCTCAGAGCCCCAAGGGAAGGAGGTGTGCACAAACGTGCGACTGTCCAAAGCCAACCCCACCACTCTGGTTGGCGGTCAGGTTCTGGTGAGGGGCTGAGTTCCACTTGCCAGTGATAAGGACAATGAAATTCACAGTCCAAATCAAAGATTTAAAAACATCTGTGTTCCAAAGTCTTTTTCCTTGGTGATAGCCAAATTCTCACTCTTAAGGTCAGGAGGGAAAATGGTTAACTGGGATCAAAGGCATTTGGAGAGACGGTAAACTTTGGTTGTAAAAAGAAGTGAGACATTTGTGAGGTTCTGTCAGAAGGGCTGTGGTTTTATTTTTTTGTTTGGTTTGGTTTTTTATCATGGTTATTGCTTAAAAGTCCAAATTTGATCTTGAGACACGTTGATTGTGATTATTTTAGGTCACTAAGACATGGATCAAACAGCCAGAGGATCAGCAGGGGGAAATCTCTTGAAACTTTGACTCAAGATGTAAGTTACAAACAAGGCTTTTGGATTTTGGAAACATGGTTATAAAAGTATTTAAATGTCTGCCTAGATGATTCCAGTGCCTCAGTCTTTCTGTCATCTTACCATGTCTCCTTAACACTTCATAGCAGAGGAAATCAGAAAATGACACAGAAAATAAATTGCATGGCCAGGACTAAAAAAATGACTGCTAACTAGAAAAATCCAGACACATGTCTTAGTTAAAAAGAGTAACACGAGAGCGATGTGTTTGTTTCATTTGACTGAAACAAAGGAAATTTAAAGCATTTTATAGGAGCGATTCACATTATTAAATTTGAATATTTACCAAGTTCTTAATATTCTGGAGCATAGTTTCACTATTTATAATTTCAGGGCATTACGTATTAAAAAATAAATTTTTTTCTAGATGAAGTCTGTCAAAGGCCACATAGAATTTGCCAAGAATTTTTTTTTAGACTACAGGTTATCTGTGTGTGTGTGTGTGTGTGTGTGTGTGTTTTCTGGCACAGTAGCTGTTTACCAAATGCCATCCATGCTACGTCCTCTTGGAAGTGATGAGATGGAGATATAGTAAACACAAAGTGGACCCAGCTGCCTTCCTGGAGCCTACAGTCTAGAAAAGGAGACAGATGAGAAGCGAGTAAAGAAACAATAACATTTCCCAGACTGATTGTTTTTAAGTTTTCCATCATCTCTCCATTGTGCAACACATTTGCTTTGCTGTATAAAGTAAAATAAAGCAGTGCAAAGAAATCATAGGTAGAGATTTGGGACAGGCAGTTTTAGATTCAGTGGTCAGTGTGGACCCCTCTGCAGTAGCCCAGAGACATAAATGAAGCTAAGAAGTAAGCCCGTGAAAAAACTGAGGCCAATGGTCAGGCTACCCAGCAGCTATACCATGCTAAGATCACCATGAAAGAGTTAAAAGACATTCCAGTTGAATGGAGTTTGAATCTGGACAACTTGACTAAGAACAACATAATCTTGAATGTTCAGAGCCAGAAATGGCACTTGGAAAAGAAGAGCTAATAAAAGAGGCAACGCCACCAGGTTTGGTCTTTTTCTCCATTTGTCTCTTATTTCCTAAGAATTTCTCGAGTAGTCAGTATACTACATCTGCTTTCACTCCAAAATCTGCTGTCTGACCTTATTCAGTGCTCCAGGCAAAAACGAGAACAAGAAGCTGGTGATGAGATCACCTGTTTTCACCCAATGTAGGCGTGGTTCTAGTTATCATGTGGCTGTTTCCACTTAGATTTTTTTAAATCCAGAGCTCCATCTGATTGGCTACCATATGATTGATATGGAATTATGATCAGGGCCAACAGGAGGCCATGCAGTTACCTTTCAGAGTCAGGCATGTTGCCTACAGAAGATCACCAGGGAGAAATTCAGAGGCAGCATTCATTCTGAGCACTTTCCCGCAACGTGATTCAGTGAGAATCTACCATCTGCTGAAGAGTCACATTAGAACATGGATTTGAAAACGTGCCTTGAAATGCATATGACAAAGGCCCAGTTTGAGCAGTCTCAAGTCCAAAAATTTCTTCTTACAGACATAACATATTTTGCATACAGATGTATAACAAAATCCATCCGCTGTCTTCTCTATAAAGAAATGTCATGGGGTTCAGACTATTTCATAAAACATCCATATAAAGTCTTTTCTGCCATAATTGGAGACTTTTGAATTACCGAATTTTACCATTTTCACTTATCCCTAATGACACAAGGTGCAGATAAGTGGACTAAGAAAGACTTCTTTTAAAGTCTACGTTGTTATGTGAACAGTGCTGCCCCACCTCCTACAGAGTCCGTGTGGCCTGGGTTCAGGCTGGTACAACCTGCATGCCCTCTAATCCCGCCACTTCCGGCTCGGTTCCTGCTCTCCGGGCTCCTCCTGAGCAGGCATCTTGGCTCTTCCCGCCCTGGAAGGACACATTTCTGCTGCAAGCCAGTAGCCCGCATCCTGGCCTTCTGGTCTTTTGCCAAAATACCACATCCATAGTGAATCTACCTGTCTTCTAGCATGCTCAGGTTTTTGAAAATTAGTGTTAAAACACAAAGTATGCACTAATGTACAGTACTTATTTATTTTGATTTTTTCCCCTATCTTCCCTGATTAGTCTATCAGCTCAACAAGAACAAAGATTGTACTTTTTTTTCCTTTCTTGCCGTATCCTCAGTGGGAGACTCGTACCCGAAACATCATGAAAATTTCAGTAAATACATGCCAAATAATTTTTAGAGGGAAAAATTGCCTTACTAAGATATTTATAGTCATCTAACTGTACGTACAATAGTTATAGCTATATATTCCATACATAATAGTTATATGTGTGATAGCTAAATGTACTCCATATACAAAATCAGATAAAAAGAAAACACAGTGAATATTTAGTTTTTTAAAATTTATTATAGTAAAAATACATTGTCACTCATCCTTCTCCAAATACTCCCTCTCACTTGACACAGGTGTCCTGTCCTTCTTGGAAATCCTCTTTCAGGAGAGTTTTTAGTTGCAATGTCATGGCTGCCTCAGGGTCCTGAATTGATTCAAAACATTTGCCTTTCATGGCCCCTTTGACTTTGGGAAAAATCCAGCAACACCACAGTGCCAGGGCCAGTGAATGAGGTGGATGAGGATTCACTGTAACGTCCGATAAGCTGCCTTTCTGTTGGATGACATTTGACAGCGACATTCACCGTACTTTTGTTCACATCTTGTAAAGACACTTCCAGAACTGCTTCACAAAGTGGCAAGAATGCTGGGATGAGTGTGTTCAAAACAAGGAAGAGTGCTTGGAGGGGGATTAATGGCAACGTGTCTTTCACTGTGACAATTTTTAAACCTTCACCGTATGTTTTGATTACACCACATAGATATGGATGTGTATATATTAATTTCAAAGTTTTTAAAATAGCAAAATTCTGGCCTTCAGGAAATCTCCCATTGTAATATGGCTCCTCTTCTCTTATTGCTAGCATTCCAATACAGTGAGGTACAGAAACGCACAAAGGGAAGACAGTGAAATAAAGATGATTCAGGAGAAAAAGGAGCAAGCAGAAATGAAAAGGTACGGGCGCTGGGGTGGTCTGCGGCTCTCCTGCGGGGACACCAGACTTGGCCTGACTCTCTGGGTGACTGTTCCTTCCAAGGAAAGTCCAGGAGGAGGAGCTGAGAGAGAACCATCCCTACTTCGACAAGCCGCTCTTCATAGTCGGGCGGGAGCACAGGTTCAGGAACTTCTGCCGGGTGGTGGTCCGAGCCCGCTTCAATGCGTAAGTGCACTGCGTCCAGCCAGGTGTTTGGCTCGAGTCCTGCAAGCAGCAGGGGAGTCGTCACAGGAAGAAGAATCCTGTGCTCCTAACGGGGTCACGCGATAAACTGTGGGCTAATGAACCACGCTGCTCCTCTTTGCTGAGCACCTGACCAGGGGAAAACAAAGGTTGCAAATGGTGAATATTTGTAGAAAACACACATTGACAAAGCCCCTTAATGGCCAATTTTATTTGTGCATTTTCATGGTTGCCTGATATGTTCATATCAATGTTACGGATTCCATGTTTTCTTTTGAAAATACTAAAACCAAGGGAGACTAAATGAAACAGAGGATGTCATTGTCCATTTCTTTTTATCAGACTTGTGTTTCTTTGTGATCAAAATACCCCAATTGATCTCTTCTAGAATAATGAGAATTAGAAGGAAATTTGACCAGTGCTTCCACTACCAATTGTTATGGGAAGAAAACCTCCCCTGGCCAATGTCTCTGCTCCACCAACGTAGGAGGAACCAGGAAGAAAGTACCAGTAGTGTAAACAGGATGACCTTGTATTTATACAGACCTCAGCCAAGTTTCACAGGCAACCAATGGATGAAGTGAATTTTGTCAAGTGTAAACCTTAACATGCTACAGACACAGGGAAAGTATAAAACATCCCATCTTTCTCTTATATAATTGGACCTCTCTGATGCCATCTTTTAAGTAGATTCCCCTTGTGGATAATTTGTTATAGGCTGAATTGCTCCCCCAGATCCATACATTTAGCTTTCTTTTTTTGAGACAGGGTCTCCTGTGCAAGCTGGCCTTGGACTCACTGCATATGTAGTCCTGGCTGGCCTTGAACTTGTGGGCGATTTTCTTCCCTCAGCCTCCCTGCTGCTGGGGTTAAAGGCATGGGCCACCACACCCTGCTCCATACATTTAGCTTTAAATAGATAATTACATTAAAATGAGGCCATTAAGGTGAGCCGTGATCCAGCAAAACTAGTTTCCTTGCAAGAAGAGGGAGTTTGGAGGTTCAGAATGAGATACACGTTGACCTTGTGAAGACAGGGAGAGGCAAGACAACCATCTACAAGTGAAGGGGACAACCCTGGGACAGATCCTGCCCTGACGTCCCCAGAAGAAGCAACCCTTCTGACACCTTGGTCTGGGACTCCCAGCCTCTAGAATTATGAGTAAATAGATATCACTTGCTTGGGCCACCCAGGAATCCATCCTCCTCCTCCTGACGTGGCAGCCTGGAGGAGACCCCAGGGCCACGCGGTGTCCTTGGAGTCCCCTCCTCCTACCAAGAAGGACTTTTGGTCTTTGCTCAGGAATCCCAACTAGTATATGGCTTTCTCCTGATTGCCAGTCTGTGGTTCTTTCTGCCATTCTCAACCTGCACAATTTAAAGCACCTGAGTGATAATCATTAACAACCTCTCTGAGTTTCCACAAAGTACAGGAAGAAGATGGACATTTAGAACCTGAACAGATCAGTGTCAGCACAGGTTTTTTCATCTTGAATTATCCTGTTATCTGCCTACACCTTAGTACCTAATTGCCAATTCCCCACCTCAGCTAATGTGGTGTAATTCTCTTTCTGTCAGCTGAATAGACTGGTGAAGACATTATTGTTATCGTAATTGGGAACACAGGCAAAGACTGTGGGGCCTCACAAGTAAGCACATAGGCTTCACGAAAGTAAAAGTTGTTGTAAGTCTCTCTCCTAGGAAAGTCTATATAAATTATCCAGCAAGACCACAGCTACTTTATATAGACTTTCCTAGAAGAACGCGAGGTCATAGGCTCAGTTCCTGGTACCACCCCTACCCCCCGCAAAAAAAAAGATCACACAGCTACATGCAGGCAAAACTCTAATGGATAGGAGTATCTAACTAAACAATTGGGAAGGATAGCCTTGTACATTGTTGAAGGCAATGATTTTAAATGAGTGTTTTTAAGTAGAAGTCAAAATTTGATTTTGTAATACCCATGTCAAGAATTGTTGAATGGAACCTTGAATCCTAAAATGATGTATTTTGAGAACTAGAATACCTTCCATAAGCACCAGCTGCAAATTCTTTTGGTTTTTCTTTTATCCAAGGTTCTTTGCCTTCCAAAGTCACATAGCTATCATATTTTATAATGGGCATTTTACAGAGGACATAAAGGAAATTTTAGGCAGATGAGGTGTTTGTAAATACTTTGCTGCCAAACTGTCACATGCCTGCATCATTGCAGAATTTCATACGCTTGTTCTCTTTTACAGATCTAAAACAGACCCTGTCACGGGAGCTGTGAAAAATACGAAGTACCATCAACTTTAGTAAGCACTGTAAACTGTATTTTTTCATGCACATGTAAAGTATTCGTGTGTCATTTTATGCCACCTAAAAATATAAAAATTCCCTTTTATTTTCTTAATATCATACTACGAAATAGATAACTTGGGACTCATTTTTAAAAATACCAGTCATGTTAATGGAGTCACCATCTCAGACTCCTAGCAGTCTGTCCTGGAGCATTTGTGTGCCTCAATTTTGCTTGGTCTTTGGCAGTGATTTGCTGGGATTGGTCACTTACCTGGACTGGGTCATGATCATTGTAACCATCTGCTCCTGCATTTCCATGATGTTTGAATCCCCCTTCCGAAGAGTCATGCACTCACCTACTTTGCAGGTACTGCTGCTAAATCTCAGCTCCCAGCTAGGTGGTAAAACACTGACCTGCAATTTTTCCAGCCACTGTGATCAAACTGCCTTTCGCCTTTTTCAGATTGCTGAGTATGTGTTTGTGATATTCATGAGCATTGAGCTTAATCTGAAGATTATGGCAGATGGCTTATTCTTCACTCCGACTGCTGTCATCAGGGATTTTGGTGGAGTAATGGACATATTTATTTATCTTGTAAGTCTTTGGTAAATATAAAATGTAATGGTTTTGTAAAATCTCCTGGATTGCTTGGTGTAAGAGCAAGATATGTGAGGTCTATTGCCATGACTGCAGCCTGAAATGGATTCCATAGTAGTTCAAAATAGCAAATAAGGGACATAAAAGTAAAATCTAAATGAAAACCATTGAAATGTCCATGGATAGTCATTCAGGTACATCAACCACAATTATATATATGAACATAACATGCACGAATAAAATTGAAGACAGCAGAACTAGTTTTCATCCCACATTTCTTGCGTCTTCTATGAAACAAAATGTTTGAGTCATATAAATCATGTTATTGATTAATGGGTATGTTGTTATTAAAAGCAAACTAAAGTCTTTGTGGTTGGACCTCCTTCCTGATTCCAGCATACTGAATACCTGATTATCACAATTTCCCATTCAACTGTCCAGTTTAACTAAACAGAAACCGCAAGAGTAGACTCTGAAACTTTTTTTATCTATGAAAAGAAAGCATGAAATCAATGACCCAGCAGGCACAAGGAGAAATATGAGTAGTAACAGATAGCATGTTGCTGATAATTAATAAAATAATCACGAACTTGGTAAAAAGGCATTCCAATCATATTACATCTGTGGAACTTCCAATTCAGTCAATTAAAAAAGAGTAGAAAGCATTGGGCTACACAGACACGGAAATGGCACCCCCATTTCACTCCTGAATACATGAGACTGCTTTCTTAGGAGGCCTCTAGCAGGTCCAGGTTTGGTTCATTGTTTCGTTACCAGGCTGCACGCACACCTGTGCCTCTCCCGCGTAGTGCATGGAATCCCTGCCCAGTGAGAAGCTGTGACCAGTTGGCTCTCAGAAGATGTAGTTTGTAGATGAAAAATTGTATAATTTGCAGAGATTGTTTTTTTCTGTCTAGGTGAGCTTGATATTTCTTTGTTGGATGCCTCAAAATGTGCCTGCTGAATCAGGAGCTCAGCTCCTAATGGTTCTCCGCTGCCTGAGACCCCTGCGAATATTCAAACTGGTGCCCCAGATGAGGAAAGTTGTTCGAGAACTTTTCAGTGGCTTCAAGGAAATCTTCTTGGTATGTTAGAGTTACCCTTTGCTCCCGGCTCACCACGGTAAGACTGAAGAAGTCATGGAGTCTTGCTGGTCAAGGTCAAATCTACAGTTGTGGACAAACTCAGAGGGTTATACACACAAGAGCAAAATGTACTGCGCATGTGGCAACTTCGCCCTTGGGTGCTTAGGGTTTCTCAGTTTATTAGTTTTAATGAATGCAAACTAATGAAAAGCACTTTAGAAAGCACAGTGAATGGCGAATCCAAAGAGGTCGTACCACTAACTTTTTCATTCATCTTCATTTCTATGCTGAATTTCAATTACCTCATCTAGAGATTAAGGATAAGAAGCCTCAAGTCTGTCTTCTTCTCAAACAGGAATAGGAATTAACACGCATGGGCTCACCATCCTATTCTCTGTGTCCCCTTGCACATTTGGTTTAGAATTTGTTTCTAGATCTTGGGATCCTTAGTGTAAAACAACCTGAAAGACAGAAACGCAGGCAAGCCCTACTGTAGCGACATCAACATGCAGCAAAGAAAATACTTACAGATGCGATTCAAGGGGACAATGTTCTTTTCAGTTAGATCAACATTTCAGGGTCTTCTAAAAGAACAGGGCTAGAAATAAAACAAGGAGTAAAGGGTCACTGGTTGGCAGTCTGTGACAGAAGGATCTTGGCTTCCCCAAGGAGTGATGAAAGGTTCTTCTTGTTATGAATGAGTTTTGCGTGTGCATGAAAAACATGAATTGATTTATATAGGCTCGTCTGTAGCTCATTTTCTGGAAACACATCCAAGGTGAGACACTAGCTGTAGTCATAGTGAATGTGAAAGTATTCTAGGCATAGATCGTGATGTTATTAGAGACATATAGTTCATACTATGTTTTTTAAAGATGTGTTTAAAAGTCCTCCTTTTCTTTACTTAAAACCAAAAAGCTGTGGTCTTTCACACAGCTGGAAGTGAAGGAAAACAGACTCTCCCCTCACAGTTCATGTCTGTGAATCTTTGGACCCCTGAGAGAGATTACAAGGGAATCTAGTTGAGCCTTCCTCCATGACGTTTCCACATAACTTTGGGATACCTAGGCACATACTTAGATTATTCAACCTGTACGGTTAGGGCTCCATCTGGATTTTGCTCGCCACCACTCTCCTCTGCTGACACCGAAGTATTCAGCCAGCAGAGGGAGCAGGAGCTCATTCACAGATTGGCTTCTCAGGACCGAATTATCCGGAGTCCAGGGTGAGCCCCAGGGCTCCTGCTACACATCACGCTCACGGGAAAGCAGAGCCCCTGCCCCAGTATCTAAGGACAGGACCCATTTTGAGAAAATCAGGCACAATGTAATTATCTAAGTATCTTCCCTTCATTCCATGAAGTAAAATAAAGCAAAGGGTTGCTCTCAAAAAATCAGACAAGTTCAAATCATATATTAAAAAGTTATCCTTATCATGCTTTCCCTTTTTAAATCTTTTGTTAGTATATGTTTGCAGTATATATTAATTCCATTCATGTTGGGGTATTGGTACACATACATATCACATCCATTTTTATTTTTAAAAATGCAAATTTGTTTTTCCATTTGGCATTTCACTAAGCCTAATTGAATAACCTATGGTGAAAAACTTAAAAGATATTGTCCAAAAATACAAATTTTATATAAAGTGATCTATGAATAGGTGTTTATATCACATTGTAAATCAAAACTAATGTTTCAATTTTCTCAAGCAGTTTAATATTTCATCATTCTCTTTCAGGTCTCTATTCTTTTGCTGACCTTAATGCTTGTTTTTGCAAGCTTTGGAGTTCAGCTTTTTGCTGGAAAACTAGCCAAGTGCAATGACCCTAACATTATCAGAAGGGTAAGATGGTCCTGTCTGTCCTTTGAAATAAAAATTAAAGTAGTTTGCCATTTTTTGTAAGGCACGTGGGACCGGTGGCCATTGAGGTTGCTTTGCGATCTCCCTGATGAAAATAGAAGCGTTCTCTTCCCATGAACTCCTCTGCCCTTCCTTCAGCATGCTGTCTCTCTAGCAGAGGTTTATTTGGTTAAAGCACAGCTTGGAGAATCCTACGCCTCCCTGTCCCTGTACCATTTTACTGCTGATGTCTTGGGCATAGTCGCTCAAGAGTCCAACTGTTTACAACTGAGAGTCTCAGAAACTTTTCCTTCTGTGCTTCCCTAACTCCATCCTGCCCCAGTTATTTTTTAGTAGTTGTAATAGTACATGTTTTTGATACATAATGAATACAGTTCATCCTGAGAAGTTGATGCATGCATGTGTAGCATCTCAATCTTTTTTACTTCCCCTTCCCCTTCCCCTCCCTTCTCCCTCTACCTCTGTATCCCTTTCCATTTGCGAAAAGTCTATCTCTCTGTTTCCTATTATCTTTTATTTTGCTCTTTAAATCATTTGTATTTTCTTTTTCTCATGTAAGAGAACCCATGTGATATTTAAGTTTGTGTGTCTGATTTATTTCACTAAGCATTATGGTCTCGTAATACATCAATTTTCTTCCCAGTGACTCACATTTACCCTTCTTTATGGCTGAGTAGTACTCCACTGTGTGTATTTTCTCTATCCCTTCATCTGTTGTCCATCTTGCTCTGTTGTCACCTAAGATTCATATCACAAGACAGCCCCCCCGCACAACTGTAAAAGAGTTAAGTTTGACTCTTGCCCCTTTTGTATTCCTTCCCCCACTCTCCACGTCTCACCCATTAGAAAGCAGGGCCTTGTCATTAGCTCTCAGCTGCCAAGGTTTCCTCTTTAGGACCCCCAAAAGGACCCAAACTTGAACACCTTTCCCGCAGGATTTCTCTTCCTTTTGCTTGTCCCATGAAGAGGATGTTCAGTTCAGTAACTTGCATGATCAAACACACCCATTGCCTCTTGGTAGGCTGGACAGCTCTCCCTCAGATGACCAGTCAGGGCCTCAGGTGCCTTTGTTGGTGAATCTGCCCTTTGCTGTGTCTTCAGGGCTGGCGGATAAGAGCAGAGAGCCAGCTGTATCACAAAGAGCCATGGGTTAAATCTGCAAGGGGCAGAAACACCTCAACCCACATTCCCCTGGCAAGAGCACGGCCCCACCACGCTGGAAAGAAGGCTGGGAAATGGGGTTCTGTGATGTTCCCTGGAGAAAGAGGGGCACGGTTTGGTTAACGAATAATCTCCACTCTACCATCCCCACTGCCCCGTTCCCACGGGATTCTTCTCTGTGTTACGCACAGATGTCTGACGTCAGCCAAGTGCTGCTGATGTTTACACTAGGAAAATTATTTCCTCATCCCTCCAATTAAAATAAAACCTCAGTTCACTTGAAGTGTACTTCTCCAAAGGGCCTAATAAAGCTGAGCTATATTATATATTTCTAGAAAATAGGACTAATATAGATTTTATAAGAATTGCTCATCCTGTATTTATTGTAAAATACAGAAAATACTTAAGTCAAGTCAAAATACATCGTAAATTATATTACTGTGAGGACTTCAGGAAGTACCAGTCAGGGGGTGATAGTTTAGAAGTTCCATAAACCTAGAGGATATAACAAGGAACATGGTATGAAGGTCATGATGCACCAAATTAGCAAATGAAGGGACAAATAAAGATCCGGTGCATTAGTCCCCAAGCTTGGGAAAGGAACAAGAGTTATTTTAGACTCACACTAAATAGAAGCCAAAGGATAATAACAACATTTCAGCATGAAGCCTACCAGGCATCCTGGATGACTCAGTGTGTTAATGACGGCCTGGGAGAGTGGTGATGTTACATTGTGTGCTCACACCTCGCCTGAGCTGAAGATTGAAGGTTTGTCTGGGGCACGGAGAGCCCCTGGGAGGTGGGGAATGGCACACAGTGAAGCGTTTACCTCTTCTCTGGAGCAGCGAGGTCTGTGGATGGCCCAGGAGAAAAGCCAAGGAGACAGCCGTCCTCCAGAACCCCAGCCTCAAGCTGGTCCGATGACGCTGGCGGAGTGCAGAGTACTCTGTGTGCTTCTATCTTTCCCAATGCCCATATAAGCGACCCAGGCCAATACACCATGTCAGTGAAGGGCACATCGATTCTACCTCCAAGTTGTGGTCCATTTTCCTAAACGGAGAAACAAACTTGGGAGGAAGGGGAAACTAGATACAGCAACGTTTGATCATTCAGCTCAAATATAACGACAGAGCCTTGACCGTTAGGACAATGTTTTCCGTTTTGGAGAACACATTGCTTTCTCACATTTGCCCTAACACTTGCCGCCTCTGCTCCTTTTCTTAAAATCTGACAGCAGACATCTCAATGTCAATTATAGATAGAGAGGTGGAGTCCAGAGCTCACTCACCAAAGCTCACTAAACAAAGCCTGGAGATACCTTTTGACAAATAATTGTTAAATGTCTGAGGCAATGAAGGTGCAATGAAGTATGGGAAAACCAATTATGTCACTGAGATAAATTTTACAACACTTTCTGTCCAATGGGAATATGTGTTTCATGTTCTGGCACCTGTAACACAATGTCAGCCGTGATAAGCAGCAGACGTAATGTACGGCCTGGTTTCAGTACCGGACATTGTGCTGGGATGATGGCAGGGAAAAGGAAGAGCTTAAGATGAGCAGGAATTCCCTCCTGAAACTGGGAAAGCAGAACAGTGAAAGAGAGACACCAGGTGCAAAAAGGAGTCTTGGCGCAGAGGCAGGAAGTAAATAAGAAGAGAACATCAGATGGAATGAGAGTTTCCACATTAGAATCCTACTTCGATCTGGTCACCCCGGCCCTCTGAACCTACGTCCTCCTGCGATATTACTAAATACACTAGCCGGTTTATGTAAAGTATCTAACCCAGTCTCCAGTCACCAGTGTTTACACTCCATTTCCCTCCCACATTGACAAGCATGGAAAACAAGGCCAGAAATGTAAGCTAGGGAGAGATCCTCGAGATCTCAAATGCCAGATGGTGGGTCTGGAATTCCTTTGATGAGTGAGGAGAAGGCATTAAAGGTTTATAAGAAAAGGAGTCAGATATTTCTAAGTGCTCTCAAGGTACAAAGTAGTATGCTTGTTACCCATATTTAACTAATGAGGAAAATAGGTGTAAAATTATCAATAACTTGCCACAGGTCACCTACTTCATAGTGCAAAAGTTAGGATTCTGCCCAGGAAGGCTGGCCTCGTGTGCTATGCTTTTAGCCAGGATACCAGGCTGCCTCAGGCAATGGAAGGTGGGTGTGGGTGGGCTCAGAAAAGCAAGTTGCAAGGGGCAGAAAGGCCGGGTACATCATGGTGCTCTATATGATACCTGTGGTAGAACCCTTTAAAATGATGTCATCAGTGAGTAGTGGTGACTATGAAAAATGACTGTATTTTTAACTTTACAAGGTACGGAAAGACAAAAAATCTATGACGTCATAAATGTATAGGGGAAAAAAAAACCAGAAAGCTATATACCAAACTATGAATTGCATTTATCTCTGGGTAGTTAGAGGTAAATTTTCCTCCCTGTAAATTGCCATGCTTTATAAACTAAAGATATATTATTTGTGTCAAAAGGGTTTTTTTTTTTTAAAGAATTATACCAGTAAATCAGGAGAAGGTGGCGTTGTCATTAATTAAATTTGAATGAAGCCATGGGCCATGAGGTGAAGAAGGGTGAAGACAACTGTCGTTGCTGGTAGCAGATGGCTTGCAGTCCATGGACAGAATTGAGGAAGCCAAAGCCAGGGATGGTGGCGCAGGTCTGTAATCCCACCACTCTGGGAGGCTTAGACAGGAAGATCTCAAACCTAGCCTGGGATACTTAGTGGTTTAGTAAGACCCTGTCTGTGTCTCCAAAGAAAAAAAGAAAGAGACAAACAGACAGACAGAAAAAGAGAGAAAGAAAGGAAAAAAGATAGAAATAGATATATATAGAGAGAGAGAGAGAGAGAACAAGAGACAGAAAGAGAAGGACAAGAAAGAAATGGGGATACCAAAAGGACAGGTTTTAGGGTTGAAGATAATTTTAAATAAGTTGAGCTCTTGTTGAAATATTCAAGAATTAAGAATTTTATCTTATATACCCTTGACTCCAAAAAAAGGCAGTTTGGTTTCAAAGTACAACCACCACACCAAAGAAACAAAAGTCATCAAAGGAAGAAGCAGCAGAAAATCAGTCAAAATTTCTATGGATGTTTTATTTTTTAAAAATAATTTCCAAGCAGCTTTATTGAAAGGTAATTCCCATACTCTACAGTGAACTCCCTCCGAGAGTGTGGTTCAACAGCTGCATAGCTGTTATAGGGGCCATGTCTAGGACATTTGTGTCACTGTGAAAGGAGCCCTATGTAACTGTCACCCCTGTATTTTTATCCTTCTGTCTGCCTCCAGTCCTAAATGACTACTGATCCCCCCCTCCCTTTTTTTTTTCATCACTATAGAGTTCCTTGTTCTGGACTCTCATTCCAACAGGATCATATATTCTGTGGTCTTCTGTGACTGACTGTTCTCACTCACATACTGTTCCCCAGGGTCATCTGTGTGTAGCATGTATCAAAACTTCATGCCTTTCTATGCCTAAGTAATATCCCACTTTATGAACATAACACATTTTGTTTATTTGTCTGGCAATGGACGTGAAAGTTGTTTCTACCTGCCAGCTATTGTGAATATTGCCGATGTTAGCATTCAGGTACAAGTTTCTTTATGCACCTGCATTTTCATGCCTCTGAGACAGAGAGATACCTAAGAGTGGACTAACTGGGTCATAGGGTACAATAGTCCATATCCCATTGCTATAACAAAATACCAGAAGCTGGTTACTTTATTTAAAAGGAGGTTTATTAGCTCAAAGTTTTGCTCTAAGATTGGGAGCCCTATCCCTTCTACCTCTGGTTAAGGCCTCTTGCTTACATCACATGATGGCAAATGACATCGTGGTGGAGCCCAAGCAAGAGGGAGGAAGAGATCACATGGTCAAATAGGAAGTGAGAAAGACCAGGGCGGGCCAGTTTTGCTCTTTTCTAAGCACCTTCTTCCGTGGGATCTGACTCTGCGAGACCAGCATTAGACATGGTAGTGAGCAGCCACCCCAGTGACCTGAGCACCTTCCACGAGGCCCCACCTCTCCCAGCACCAGACAGAGACCGAGATCCCCGCATCGAACCCTGAGGGACCCAATCAAACCGTGACCAAACCACAGCATGCAACAACTCTGTGCTTAGTCATTCGATGAACTGCACTGTTTTCCAAAGGATCTCCACCAATCTGTGTACCCCAAGGTATCCAAGTATGAGGGTGCCCATCTCCCCACATCCTTATCAGCACATGTTGGTATTTGTCTTTTCAATGATAGATTTCTTAGTGAGTGTGGAACATTATCTTATGATGCTTTTGACTTACATTCCCCTAGTGCTACAGAGCACCCTTTCATGCACTTGTTGACCCCTTGAACATCTTCCTTGGATCGTGTCTGTTCAGATAGGGACCCCCCTGCTCATGCTTTCACACCAACTGCAACCTGCCTCTGAGTCTTTGTTACTCTGTGCTGGGTTGCTGTCCACGTTACTGTCACTAGGTTAAAAGCCTTCATTTTCTATCTTATGTGAGAAATGTTTCGTATCTATTATCTTTTCTCAGTTCACTTTCTGACAATTTTCCCTTACCTCTTTTGTTTTACCTCCTTTAGGAAGACTGTAATGGCATATTCAGAATTAATGTAAGTGTGTCCAAGAACTTAAATTTAAAATTAAAACCTGGAGAGAAGAAACCTGGATTTTGGGTTCCCCGAGTTTGGTAAGCATATCAGAAAATACCCTGAAAGATGCTGTTTGTCAGGATGTTAGTCAGTATTATATGGCATGAAACTAGGAGTAATTCTGCTAGAGATGTTAAGTGATGCTGAGTAATATGGGGCAAAGCACTAGATTATAACAAAATACAAAACTAAGATCATTAAAAGTACAAATGATGCAATGGATCCCATGTTGCTTCATGAAACTAATGAAATACTGCTGCAATATTTTCCTAATACTTCAAAAATACGTATCAGGATTCAAATACCTTTAAAAATTAATGAGGCTTAAAACAACAAAGATTTTGTGGGACATGACAGCTAAACTTACTCTGAGTTTGTATCTTTAAGGAAGAACCTATTGTCCTTACAATATTTGTACAGAGCCTTAAATCATTAAGTTATTTCCATTAAAAAAGGAAAAAAAAAACATTGACAGATTTCCGTGATTGAAACACTGGAGAGAAATAATCAGTAACACAACTGATTATATCTCATTCTGTCTTTAAAATTCATTTTTCTCAAAAATGAGTTTTCAAAGCATTTGTGTCAAAGCTAGAAATACTTAGTTCCTCCTTTCACGTCTACTTTATTAATGACTATGAATGGAATCTCTCTGCTTCGCTGATGAACCACTGTTCTGTTAACTTCATTTGTTCTTTTAATTACCTTTATAATTTTTTTTACCTAATCTTAGATTGAGTCACAGAATCTCTACTTTTTTCACAATTGACATTCTCTTCCAAATGTCAACAGCATTTCGCTCAGCTGTAGCCTAGTATTCATTGTCACTTTACTTTGGCATTTCTTGCTATGAAATTCATTTTTATAAACAATTTAAGATAATTCATGTTCGTTTTGTTTAAGTACCCAAGAACTGTGAAAAAAGATTAATTTTGGATGTGGGGCTTGAGCATAGATAAAGAAGAATATGACCCACAGAGACATACTCATTCTAGTGTGTACTAGAAAAGCATGCCAATTTACATTAAAATAAAAAATTAAAGAAGCATAAAAACTTTATTTTGTGAGATAAAAATTCATTATGCAATGTATAAATAGCTTATTTATCTCAGAGTATCAAATGGACTTATTTTTCCGCTGTCTTAAGATTTGGGCTAAAGCCTCAAAGCTGATTCCAATAGGAAATAAAGTGTCTTTACATCCTAAAGAGAGAAGCTAGACCAAGCCAGCAGAACTTACTAAGACATTACTCATCCTCCATCATCCAGCTCTAACAGTCTGCATTTGAAGATAACACCCTGCAATTAAACAAGGTCAGGAGTAGAGGATTCTGTGGTGTTTCCCCTCCCTTCACTATGGAGAAAGGTCAAGATGCCCTAGCCTAGTGAGGTCTTGTAAGAGACCCACTTAAGACCAGAGTTTGGAGAGTGTATTAGTCAGCTTTCTCTTTGCTGGGACACAGTACCCAACACCCATACTGATAGGAGGAGAGGTAAAATTTAATCTGGCTTACAGTTGTGGGAATTCAGTCCATGGTTGGCTGGCTCCCAGTCAGAAATGTGGTGGAAGGGTATGGTGGTAGAAATCTGCTCACAGATATCAGCCAGAAAACAGAGTGAAGGGGAAAGCCAGGAAGGGAAAACACACCCTCCAAAGACACCCCATCAGTGACACACCTCTTCCAACCTGGCCCCACCTCCCAACAGCACATTTAAGTATGAACTCATCAATGGGTCAATCCACTGATGAGTATAGTACCCCCATGATTCAACCACCCTTCAAAAGCCCCACCTCTGAATGTGTGAGACTTTGGGGAGACATTTTAGATCTAAACCATAAAAGTGAGGCTGTACGAGAGGCTCTTGTGGGCAAACTGCACTTCACCACCTGCCAGAGCAAAGTTATCTGGTCACAGAGGCCTATGTAGTCATTGTCTCCAATCACCTGCTTTGAGCCATTTTGAATGGAAACCTGCTGCAAAGAACTGAGTGTTGGGGAGAAGGTCCCCCATCACAGAGCCCAAGAGTGTGTTTCTGAGAGTGAGAGGTAGAGTCACCAAGAGACTGCCCACTCACGATAGGATTGTGCAATGGGGCAGTCTTGTTTCATACTGCAATGTCTTAAGAGAAAATTGGACGTACAGCAAGGCCAACAGCTCAGGCAACAGTTGCCGAGGGAATGGTGCTCTGCTGCTCACAGTTCCAAGAGGTCAGGGCATGCCCTGGGAAGGTCACCCTGGGAAGCACAGAGGGAAGGAGAGACCTGCGGGAAAAGCATATTTTGTGGTTTTCCTGGGAAGGAACGGGAAGACAGGGTGATCCAACTTAGGGTTCTGTAATGGGCTCTGGGACATAGTAGGTATCCTGAGTAGTCAGGCACCCAGCCCTGGGGGATTAGAATGAGTGTGTAGTGACCTATGGCAACTGTGCAAACTATGGCACATGTGCTGCAGCCAGCTGCTCGTTGTCACTGAAAGCTCTAAAAGGTTTCCCATCACTGGCCTAGAGCATGACAACTCAGTAAAGGAAGTGGTTGGAATGTGGACTCTAGGTTGGTTGCTTTGTATTTGAAAATCATACTCCAAGAGGAGGACTTTGATCTTGTGACTGGTAAGTGACCAAAAAGCTTTGCAGCATCCCAAGATATCAAGAGAACTGGAACTTACAGGAAATCAATGCTTAGAGAAAGAAAACCTGTCCAAGAAAGCAAACCTGTTCCATAAAATTAGTCACATATGAGCTTAAAAATTAAGCTTAGTTGAAATGCAGTGCTTTATGTAAGTTATCACTAGGGCTTTCAAATTCAATGATTTTTTTTTTTTTTTTTTTGTGGCACCAGGGATCGAACTCACAACCTCACGTCTGCCAAACAGGTGCTTAAGTCACTGAGTCAAACTCCTGGCCCTAGTTTTTTGAGGCAGGGTCACACTTTGTAGCTCAGGATGGCCATGCACTTGTGTTGTAGCCCAAGCCGGCCTCAAACTCACAACGCTTCTCCTACCTCAGCCTCCCGAGTGCTGGGATTAAAGGTGTGTGCTACCATGCCCAGCTAGTTCAATGACATTTTAAAAACATAAACAAGTAGAGAGGCAACCCTTAGATATCACCATAATTGCTTTTGTGCATTTGTCCATGATATTGTGTTTTGGGTTAGTTGTAGTGAAATAAAAATTCTCAGTCTAATAAATGTCAAATATAACTGCAACAATTCTTGTTTTTCTTCTGTAGTACTCTAAGCAAGACTTAGAAGCTAAAGTTTCTATAATTTTATGTTGGCTAAATTATAGTTTAAAAAAATAACATATCTGGGAATATGTAAAGGAAAACTTCAATAGTTAAAAGTGGGATGTAAATATGCTCTAATTCAGAGAATAGTCTATGTCTTAGTTACTTTTCTCTTGTTGCTGAGACAGAACACCTGACACCCAAAATTAGGGAAGGGAAGGTTTATTTCTTACAGTTCTTGGGGGGTTCCAGTCCAAACTCAGCTGGCTGCAAGGCAGGGTGGCTTGGCTGAGGGCCAGCCGTTTTCAGCCACTGCAAACAGCAAAGTGCAAAAAGGGCAAGAGAGAGAAGACATGCCTTCTTCCCGCCCTTACACTGTATGCTGGCTCCACCCCCTGGGTGGGTGCAAAACGCACATCGTCAATCCCAGTGCCAGACAACAAACCAATCACAAATGCTAGACTCAGCCAAGTCCGTGATTATATGAGGCTTGAGTGGAGGGCCATCCAAACACACTATAACAGTCTAGATTCTGTATTCTCTCTTTAAATGGATACATTCATTTCCTTCTAGATCACTCAGATTTGATGAAATAAAAATCATCTCACTAAAAAGCATCAAACACATCATATGTTTTACATTGTGTGTTTTAGGCAAAGATCTGGGATATAGAAAAATGTCATAAATGAGAGAAAAAGCAAAGTAGTTGATTTTATAGTAAGTATATTTATTGAGTGCTTACAATCCACCAGGTATTTTAGTATCACTGATTCAACCACAAATAAAGCATAGCCCTTGCGCATTAGAAGACTGAGGTCTAGCAAAAGAAAAGAAAATATTACAAATAATTTCATGTAATATTCTAAGAGTTTTGATGCTATATCAATAAACCCCTCAGTTCACCTCTAGCTTACCTGAAGTTTGTCTCTGGGTAATTTTAAGTTACACTGTAATACACTCAAGGCAAAGGGAGATCCAGTTTTGTGGGGTCCAAGGTTCAAATAATTTGGGATGCCAGGGTTTGAGATGGAATCTGTGCAAGAGAGGGATTCCAGGACAGGTTCTTGAGTTTGCTGGACAAGCTGCTTCTTGTTTCCTACACAATGAGTGTTGCACACAGGAGAAGCCCCTAACCCACAATGCAGTAGGACCAGGCAGAAGAATGAGAGGAGAAGACACATTGGCAAACTGTTGAAGGGCAGCCAGTGGGAATTAAAGCCAAAGGAGGAAGAAGGGTCCTGCAGGTGGGTAGGGAGGGCCAGGAGAGCTAAAGGATTGCAAGTTAAAGAAGCCATATTGCCAGCTCTCAAGGTAAAAGGAATGTTGATGCAGTCTAGGAAATACAAAAACTTTCCGATGCCTCTGGACATGGTGGCCTGTCGTCCCAATGCTAGGGGGGCTGAGGCAAGGGGATGGCAAACTCAGTCCCAGCCTGGGTGACTTCATGAGACCCTGTCTCAAGATTTTAAAACTTTTAAGACAAGGGGGCTGGAGATGTAGTTCAGTGCAGAGGTTCAGTTCCCAGTACCATAAAATTTTCTTTTTAAGTTTCTGATTTCAGTAGGCTAAATGACTGAAACATGTAAGACACAGGGGTCCATTTTGGACAGTGTTGTTCCCTGTGTTTCCACATCCAAAACCAAAAGCTAAATTTCACACTGCATGGGCCCCAGACTTCCCCAGAGGAAGGGCTTGTTGTGATCATGGGAGTCCTGGAGCACAGGCTGATAAAAGATTTATGAAATATAAGGTCAGAACCAATGTCTTAGTTTCCTGAATTAGAGAGAAAAGATTATAATCTAAAAGTTAACCAGAAAAGATGATATTTAAGCAGCCCTCCCGTTCGAGGAAAGGAAGCATGTGAACTAACAGTAGCAGATAGTCCTGGGAATTCGTTGAAGTCCTCTGTAGTAGTGGATCAAATCTCAAGTTTCTCAATTCCGCTAACATGAACAAAATATAAATATCTTACATGATTAAACTGCAAAGTATCTTCATTTTTAAAATGTGACATAGTCTTTCAACAATTTAAATTTATGATACTGCATTTTTTTCTCAGTGTAGTTCAAGAGTATATTTTAAACATATTCTAACTTCTAAAGGATGTGGAATGTGACAGTGGTTTAAATCGCTACAAATTTAGCTGAAAAAACACTTTTACATAAAGGAAAAGGATGAGTAAGAAAGTTTACCATCAGATCTGAGAACCAGCTCACGTGATCTTAAAAAATCCTTATTCATGCAAACTGCAGCAACTGAAGTCTTACAATTTCTGTCTACTACAGAAGGTATGAAATTTAATTGAAAACCCTCCCAAAGAAAAGCTGTTTGAAAAATCCAAAAGAATATACTTGTACCTTCATACAAAAAAATATAAATCAGAATTCTAAAATAGGCATTTCCAATTCTACGCATTTTTTTTTTTTCCAAGACAACATCTCACTGTGTAGTGCAGGCTGGCCTTGAACTCACAGCTATGCTCCTGCCTCAGCCTCTGCAGTGCTTGGATTACAGGCATGCACCACCACTCCCAGTTCTACTCTTTTTCAAGGAGATCTTTTCCACTATATAGAAAATATCTCTGCCAATCGGCCTAAAACCCTTCAGAGCCAGTTTCAATTTTATGTTTTCTAATTAGATCTTCATCTATTTAGCATTTAAAAAAAACTTATAAAGGTACATCTCGTGATCGACTCCTTAGTTTTAAAAATAAAATTTGGTAGAGAAACACTGAACCAGATAACCCCCAGAGAATTTCCTTTCCTGAGGATTAAATTTTGATAAATGAACTAGTAAGAAGAAACAAAACAATTAAAATACAATGTAGACAGACATCAACAGTCAAGAGCTTAGTTCTTCATTACTTTTTAGAGTAGTGCTAGTCTTTCTTTTTAATATGTGGTTGTCTAAATCCTTTCATTGTTTAAAAAGAATCTCAAATAAGGAAGAAAACACTGAATTCTAACAACAGTGATGAAAAAGTTAGCTAAGACCCATAACTATGAAAGACGATTCAGCACAGTAGAAAGGATTGCTTTTGTAATTGGGAAGAAAGAAGTATAAATGTCAAAAAAGCAAGAAATGAGACATCTCTTTCCCCAAAGAAGATAAAGAATAATGGACCCACGTGTCTTAGGAATGAGAAATCAGCTGTGGGCGTAGACAGCAAACTGTGCATTGGGCATCATGGAAAGGTTTTATTGAGGATGATGAGAAGGAAGGAAGGAAAATACTCCACCCAGGAGAGAGTAACTCGGAAATGACACATACCGAGCACCCTCTTGCTTCTCAGTATGTCACTCCTTTACTACACAATACACACACGATGACTCGAAGTGAAATAAAGTGACTGAACTACTCTTTTTTACACTTTCTACCCTACTTTCAGGGAACTGCAATTTATGTCTTAAGGTTTCAGATTATAAACCTATTTTGAAATTCACATCCAGGATCAAAGGCCTTTTGAGCAAATCTCTACAGTGGTCTTTCTAGTTCTCAGTGTCATCGGGGCCAAGCAGAAAGGTTACAGAGCCCCTGGGGCTGGAGCTAGAATTGCTGATCCCTTTGCTTTGAATCGAAGATGTCCACTGTTATCCAATGAACACGTCAATAAGTTCTGATGCTCTAATGCACTGTTAGGACTCAACAAACAAACGCCATGGAGGCCAGGCCCCCAACGCTGCAGGTGCACCGGGCCCATGGTTGGGAAGAGCCACAGGTCCTTGGCACAAGGTGCCTTGCGCTGGAATTTCACGACACGTCCTGTTTTCTGAATTGCAGGGCAAACCCTCGGAATTTTAATTTTGACAATGTGGGAAATGCTATGCTGGCGTTGTTTGAAGTCCTCTCCCTGAAAGGCTGGGTAGAAGTGAGGGATGTTATTATTCATCGTGTGGGGCCGGTAAGTAAGCAAGCACGTGAAATCTTTTGAATGCTTCCAGAGCAGCTTGCATTTGCATCGATGAATAATGATACTTTTCATTTTCACAGATCCACGGAATCTACATTCATGTGTTTGTATTCCTGGGTTGCATGATTGGACTGACCCTTTTTGTTGGAGTAGTTATTGCTAATTTCAATGAAAACAAGGTAAGAATTCTTGGTTTAACTAGCATAGGCTTTATTCTTTTGTGGTCCCTCACTTTGAGCAATGTTTTTTCCATACACGGCATGAATTCACATTAACGTGCCTGGTGTAAATTATCCACATAACTATCTTACAAGTTACCTCATTGCTGCCTTTCAGGCACGTTATTTAGGAGTACAGTTCTCTGGCTAAACTTATCCTTTTGGTAACGGTGTTATTAATTCACCAACAGCTGAGAAGCCTCATCTCCTATTGTTCAGACTGAAAGGATGTTCAGCAAGTTATTAAAATACAATAGCTGAAAGTGATGCGCTGATTGTAGGTAATATCACTTTCACAAAATGTAAATTGCATGCTTCTTTGTAACTCAGTAGGTAAACTCAGAATTTAGATGGGGTAGGGAGGTGCCATGTAAAATTTTAAATCCTAATTCATAGACTAAAAAAGAAAAATTTTCTAATTTCATATAAACTTTACCTACTTCACAAACTCAAGAAGCCTGCTGAGTTGGTAACAGCTCTAACGATCCATGCAAGACTCACAAACGAGAGGGCAGCAGTGTATCTTCTTATCCAAAGGGGAGTTTCAGAAAAGACATTCGCTGGGGCCTCCTTGAAGCACCCCCTGTTCTGGCCATATTTGATAAGCTGTGCTATGAAATGGTCAGCATTTGGAAGCATAATAACTGAAATACCTACTGTTTTGAGCACTTACTATGCACTAAGATTTTACACACGCTGCTATCAATTCTCACAACTTTAAAATGCACAGTAGAAGAAAAGCAATAACTTGTCTAGGGCTCATAAGGAGTAAAATATCGGGGTCAGAATTCAGAATTAGTGCCTATTACTGTAAGATCTGTGTCTCTTACAATGCAAAAGTGTAAGAACCTCCACTGGGAAGCTAGATTCGCCTGCCAAGCTAAATTCGTGCTGTTCGATGTTATTCATGGCTGGCGTTTATTCCCCTGCGTTCACATCAGAGCTCTTTGGCTGGTAGCCGCACGTGGCACTAAATCATTCACTGTTCCCGGGCTCAACGTGTGTGGTACCAGTTACTCAGTCAATTGCCATCTTTGATGTGTGCCTAATGAGTACGTCACTTCATCCTGGCTTTCAAAGGATGCAATTTAAAAATCCCCCCCTTGGGGCCCCAACACTACTCCTCCCATAGAAACATGGAATCTTAGAAAGAACGGTAGTGATTGCATGGCCCGGCCCCACTATTTTACTCCCCAACACGTTCATAAGCGAGTTTCTCTGAGCCCTACAGTGTGTTCAGTTTCATAGCAAGCAGAAAGAGGAAGATGGGTCTTTTCAGATGCCTTTGAGCCATGTGGTGGTGCAAACACTGGAAATTCCAGAGCCTAAGAAGAAGCTAATCAGTGCAGGAACAGAGAATGCAGTTATTGCTGGCTCGGAACGCTGTGCAGGGATCCTGATTGCAGGAGAATCAGGGTCTGTGGCTGCTCATGTAAACAGAACATAAAATGGTCAGTAACGGGGAAGCAAATGTACAGTCATAGCGAGTGTTCATAGTAGAGAAATGGCCAAATTACTAAAGGAGGCCCATTGTTATGCCCATTCTGAAAGAGGTGACAGGGGCCACCTGTTGGGGAGGGCTGTGTGTCTGCCAAATGGGCACAGGGGGACGAGTAGAAATTAGAAGTCATTTTGCCAGACATTACAAACCAGGTTAGTTGATTAGAGATATAAATCTCTAAATTATGTGAACCTTTTAGAAAAAAATTTATTTTAGCAAGTTTTTGAGAAGGTAACACATGAGCAGCTAGACAGTGGCATTTGTTCCTTTATTATTCAGTCATTCGACAGACTTATTTGAGCACATACTTAGTGGCAGGGACAGTTGCTGGCACTGAGGACTGGACACACTAAGCAGGAATGCATAGAGATTGCTGCCTTCCTGGAGCACACATAGCAATGGTCATGGCCCAAGGGTTTAGAAGTAGATTTCCAAATAGAGAAGCAATGAAGAAAGGCATGGGGACGAAGGTAAGCTTTGGAGGAAAGGTTTTCCAAATTCAGAACTCTGCCAAAATAGGTCTTGCTTAGAGAATGGAAGCCTCTTTACAAAGCTCCACATCTCTGCCAGTAATATGGGGGTTTTTTTCCTGATTTCCTTACCATGAGATGATGTATTTAATACACTTATTTTGATGATAGTAAACTTTTTATACATTAATTATCAGATGACACTTCCATGTTCATTTTTCTTTTGTTTTTATTCTTTAGAGTTCACTTTTCCATGTCTTGTATAACAAAGGAATAATATTATAGTTTAAGATGTCTAGAGAATAAATATTTGCTTGCAGTTAGTAAGTGGTTTTACAATACTAATGTAAAGAAAAAAATCACTTAAAACAAATACTCTTATTAAGAATAACTGGTGTATTTAAATAATGACAAAAGAAGGTTATCAACAGAAGATACAGAATTTTTACATCTGAAAGTATACACAGCAGAAGTTGACCAATTTGTAAAAGAAACTAACAAATCTAGAATCATAGTGAAATACGTTGACATGGTGTACTAAGAAACTCATAAACCAGACAAAAATAAAATATGAGATTTGACACAATAAAAAATTTCATTTGATGAATAAAAATGATTCTAACAATTCAAGAATATGCATTATTTTAGGTACTAAGTGTACCCCTTAAGATCCCATAAAACAGAAATTAACTGAGGAGTGATAATATGGTAAAAAGAAAATGACT
Source organism: Dasyprocta punctata (assembly GCA_004363535.1). Lineage (NCBI taxonomy): Eukaryota > Metazoa > Chordata > Mammalia > Rodentia > Dasyproctidae > Dasyprocta > Dasyprocta punctata. The sequence continues at coordinate 61,574 of RJWM01001068.1, read as the reverse complement.
GTGTAAATCCCTCATTAATTCAAAAGTGATACGACAGCACCCTAAATAATTTACGAATTAAAGAAGAAATCAAAACAGAACACCCAGAGCATTTAGAAAAGCATCATCTTAAATATCAAACGTATAAAATCTCACAAGACTTAGATAAACCAGTAATTAGAGACACTTACCACTGTACGTGTATACATTTGAGAAAAACCAAAGACTAACTATTAATAGGTCAAAAATCCAAATCAGCAAATTATAAAAAGAACAAAACAAAGTAAAAGCAAAGGAAGTTACAGAGATTAGGGCAAAAATTAATAAGACAATGAAGGGAACTCTATAGGTTTGATAAGGAAGAAAAATCTTATTTCTTAAAATTAAATCAAAAGCCTCCAATAAGATTGAGCAAAAACAAAGATGCAGAACAGGAAAATAAACAAGTCAGAATAATTAAAATCGTGTTGCTGTTGGTAGAGTGATAGGAACTTAGAGGTCCTGAAGGGAACAGGAAGCCCCAGAGGGCCACGTCTGTGGAACGGGGGAAGTACAGCCAGGTGGTGCGGACCTCAACCTCAGTGGTCCGGGATGCGGGTGACACCAGATATCCAGATGGAAGCAGCTAAACTAAGCTCTCCATGGCATCCTCAAAAATCATTTCAGGTGAAGACTGTGCCATGAGAAGCAAAATTCCAGCCATGTTAAGCTGTGTAGGCATTTATTTTTGTGTACCCAGAATAGCTATGTATTTGTTGATGTTAGCCACAAAGTAAGATCTATGAAGAAAAAGATGCTAGATTACATTAAGATTTAAAATTTTTGGATGACCAGAGGCACTCTAAAATAAAAATATAAGCTAAGATAAAGGAAGTACTGTATTTACAGCCCACATAACTGACAAAAGATATACAATGTAAAAAGAATGTATATGGATTACATAGGATCCATAATGTATAACGGCTACAAAATATTAAAAATATCAAAATACAAAAATGAGTAAAAAATACAAATGGGCAATTCACATAGAGAGGAATCACCATTTATATACATAAAAAATGCTTCATCTCTTTACTATTAATACTAAATTAGATACATGTTGCATTCATCAAATGGACACATTGAAAGATCTAAAACTGTCATGCATTGCATGAATATAGGGAATGGTGAGACTTTTTTTGGTCGTTGTTCTTTGAACAGCAACGTAGCAACATCTGGTAGATGTAAAGAGGCTTAAATTCCTAGACTGCAGCAGTCCTTCTCCTAGAGATTCACAGTGGAGACACTGATGGATTTTCACTTGGAGATAATACCTGTGTGTCAATTACAGCATTGTTTATCATCCATAAGTAAGCCTACAATGAATAACTTCTGATATATTCGCATGGTGGACCGCTATGTGAATAGTTAAAATGAACAAATTAGAACTAGGAATCTAGACGTATGGATGACATACTATTCAATGAATATACAAACAAAGTATAGTAAGCACATATTGGAAACCAACCATATTATTTAAAAACTCAAAACGAATACATTCTTGCATGCTTATGCATACGTGTAAGCACAAAATTCTTAAAACTAAAGAGGATATACCCTGGAGCATCAGTAGTTACCTTGAAGGAAAAGGAAGGTGAATGTGAGGTGAGTGTTTTCCTTTGGATTCTTAGATTATAAGTCCGCCTTTATACTATCATAAAATATAATCCAGGTCAACGTAATATAGTATAATTTATATGTATTTTAATCAAGTATTCAATTACATAACACAAAATATCTGATTCCTGCTAAATATCTGGTTTGTGCCTCTTAAAAATAATTTTACAATTGCACATATTAGAATGTTTTTTTTTTAATGGAAAACATGCCCTTAGCTAGAAACAGCACTTCTGACAAGCTATAGTTTTGTTCTGCAAAATGAAATTAACCACTATCAGTATCCCTTTTTGAAAATGGGCTCATGTAGAACACCTTCTTGAAATTTTCCCCAAGCCTGGATATTAAACATCTTCAAAGATAAAAATTGAAGGCTGTCGAATACTCTGAAACATGTGGCCATCAATTTGGAAACTCCTCTCATGACCGATTGAGAATTCTGAGCATGTTTCCTTAGCCACCACCGTGTTTGAAGAATATCTTTATGCCAAGCACCATGTCAGCCGTGTTTGCAAAGCCAATCCAAGCGCAATGTTCTTTTCCTTTTCCTTTGGCTGCTTTCTTTGTTTGTCAAGGGGACGGCTTTGCTGACCGTAGATCAGAGAAGATGGGAAGATCTCAAGAGCAGACTGAAGATCGCGCAGCCCCTCCATCTCCCACCTCGTCCTGGTATCAAAGATGCTCTGATTTTATTCATGCTGGGCACTGGTGTTCATGATTCCCCAGGAGTCTCAGATTTAAATGAAAATAATAATTGTGAGGCCACTAGGAGGTTCGTGCATAAGTTAATTCAGAGACAGGCTCCCAACTCCAGACCTTTCTGTAAGGCTATTAAAATCAGCCACCTAAAGACCGTGCTTCAGTGCCTTCAGAATAAGCCTTAATGAAAAAACTGAATTTTTAAATAAAATGTATTTGTGCCTGCCTTTTAAAAATATGAGTAAAATGTATTAAACTGACAGCAGCAGAATGATGCGCTTCTCTTTCCAACACAAACGGTGTCCTGCACTGTCATTTTAAATCTCCAGAGCCAGCCACTCTGGCAGAATTCTTCACAACAGACTGAACTGGTGGTGGGGCCGGGGTGGGGTTTGAGATGAACATTACAGGAAATGAAACACAAGAAAGTAAATGTGAGCCATGTCTAAAAGGCCCTTGCCTAAACCTTTCTTTTCCAGATAATGACGGTTTTAGAGCTAAAATGTATGACATAACTCAGCACCCATTTTTTAAGAGGACCATTGCATTACTTGTTCTGGCCCAATCCGTGCTGCTCTCTGTTAAGGTACTTAGATTCCTTTCACCCTGAGACTCTAGGAATGGACTTAAAAAAAAAACTATTAGTACACGTTCGTAGTACGTAATGTTTGCATTCATCTCAGAGGCTGGTACATGTACTTACCATGTCTTAATTCTTTTTATTTCCCTTCCTCTCCTCTCCCTTCCCTTTCCCTGTGTCTCTAGATCCCTTTCCCATTTGACAAAAAACTAACCCCAGACACATTAAGCTACCTAATCTTTGACAAGAGTCAAAAACATACACTGGGGGAAAAAAAAAAAAACCTTTTTAGCAAATAGTGCTGGAAAGACTAGTTATAAGCATGCAGAAGACCGAAGCTAGACCCATGCCTCTCACCATGTACTAAAAGAAAAGCAAACTAGGTCAAAGACATAAAGATGGAAACAAAAACACTTAATCTGCTAGAAAATAAAATGGGGGGGTATATTTGTAGTTTCTGTTACATTCAAGAATATTGCAAGCTGCCTTAGCCATTTGCAGTCTGCATCCTTTAGTACAAAAATTAAAATTCATGGATTGTGAGGATGGGGAGGTCTGTGTGTGCCCAGGGGAGGTGACAGTGACTGCGTGTTCTTCCTGTGGCAGTGGGACGTGGAGGACCCGGTGACTGTGCCTTTGGCAACCATGTCCGTTGTTTTCACCTTCATCTTTGTTCTAGAGGTACAGTAATGAGTCCACTGGCTCTGGGTGGGGCAGGGCAGGGGGAGCCAGGCACAATTTTAAAGTGAATCGGTGTCCACCGCCTTTAGTGGCACTTCCTTTCAGCCCTGGGTTCCATGGTCTTTGAAGCCTTGGGGGTGGGGCAGGGAGCAGAGGAGCATGCTAAAAAGGATATTTTCTTTTTTATGCTGTTACGCTTACCTGAGATAAAGACTTTGCTTTGCAGTCCCAATTTTTCTAGTCGCAGAAGTGATTCTGTGGATGGTAACGTTTGAATGTTGGCCTATCTGGTTTTATGAGTACAGCCATTTACGGCAAACTGCACAAGCCACTGTAATTCAGGGATTCAAATTACAATGTGATAGCAAAGTGATAGTTGGCCAAGCCAAGATTATCTTAATATGTGGTCTGTATAATATCACTTCCCAGTGTATTCGTCTTTGAAATACAAGCAGATTATCGTTTCACCCTACAGCAGCTGCTGTTTTAGAAAATCTTTGGTCTTTACTTAAGAGAGAAAAATGTCCTGTTATTAGAGCTAGTCATAAAAAAGCAAGAAGAAAATGTGGCAAATATAGATGTGTAACCTGCTTGGCTTTAAAAATAAAACCATTTGTCTTGGCAATTAGCTCCTCTTTCCTTTTACTACATCCTTTAAAAATATAGTATGTCTTAAGTTAACAGATTTAAATATGTGCTGAACACCCGTTTATCCTCTTCCTCACTTTTTCCAGGTTACAATGAAGATCATAGCAATGTCGCCTGCTGGCTTCTGGCAAAGCAGAAGAAATCGATATGATCTCCTGGTGACGTCCCTGGGTGTCGTGTGGGTGGTGCTTCACTTTGCTCTCTTGGTAAGCGTGCAGTGAAACTTCATTTTAGTTGGTTATCCTGATTTGTGAGCCGGAATGTAGCCGCCTTCCCACCCCGTGATAATCAGTGTTTTACCCTGTGATTCGTGGTTAAATCCACAGCCTCCCAACATTTAGCTGCCAGTTCTCTGAAGCCCACCATTCCCATCTCTGTACCTATATTCTGTTTTTCCTAAAATGCCTTCATCTTCCATTTCCGTCTGAAGTTCAATTCCAAATCTACAAGAGTGGTACTGTCCAGGGAAAATAAAAGATGGCTCCATTTAAATTTTTAGGAGAAATTTTAAAAGAAATAAATGGCAATACATTAATAATATATTTTCACTTGCCCATATGCAAAATACCATCATTTGACATGTAAGCTATATAAAATTATTAACTATTTTTTTCTTTTGGTATGAAGTCTCTGTGGAATTTACCTTTACAGCACATCTTCATTTAGACTGGCGACATTGCAAGTGTTCAGAATCCATATGTGGCTGGTGGCTTATTTATTGGGCATTGCAGCCCTTGGAGATCTGGGTTCTAGTCTCAGACTCACCATTGTCCAGTCGTGATCAATTTGTCTATCTGTAGTAATACTTTATCCCTTCCTCTGAACCAGGTAATATAACTTCATAATCCATCTACTCCACAGAGGCATTCTAGGGAGTCGCATGAAATCAGGCATGTAAAGTTCCTAAAGGTTATACCAACCCACAGGCATTATTAAAAATAACTTTGTTTTTATTAGTCTTCCTTGATCCTCACCAAAAGTACCATCCCTAGTTTTCCCCATTCTCCTATCTTCTTCAGTATTAGATGCACAGAAATCTATAACATGTAGAATCCATTTAAATCATCAACAAGAGCTTGCTTCATAAAAATTGCCATGCTCATGAACACATCAGTGTCCTTTTTAAACCAGTTTTCTGTCCAGCATCAGAAGCTATCTGAGCTTTCAGTCACCTGCATTTATTTATTTGAAAGATAGTTTTAGCACGAAGTTGTATAAGCCACTATGCTAGGACTGAGCAGAATGAAATGAGCAAAACAAAAGCAGTCACTGCTCTTGTAAACCTTACATCTTGCAAAACCAAATAGACAATCCTCTGCTCACACATGAATGAAAATTATGTTAAAGTGAGTCTTCTCGGGATCTTGTGGTCCAGGTGAAAACTCATCAAATGACCATTCTAGAAGGTGTTGGTTGTCATTACCATCAGAATGCAAAAGAAGAAGGTATCCATGAAAGAGCCTGAGCTGACCTAGGGAAACGAGGCACCAAAGTCTATGCTTTTCTTTGTCTAGACAAATATTTAACTAAAAGCTACTCCATCCAAGCAGAAAAATAAAGCAGGCTTCCTAATACCAGGTGTTTCCAGATTGGTAAACCTGAGCCCCAAACACCAACTTGTCCATTCTGCTTGACTGTTTCTATTCTCCCCAAGAACTCTAGTCTTGGAAGAGGGCTCATTCCTGGTCATATTTCCCAGTGGACCCCGGGAATGCTGGGAGGGGAGGTGCAGCCTGTCCTCCCTTCAAAGATGCTGTGCGCACACATTCCTTCACTTGTGCCTCACCAAAGATCTCCCAGGACCCCCTTCCCAGGGGCCCATCTGTGCCTGTTGTCGTTTGGCTTGGAGAATAGTCATGCTTTGGCACCAGCTGAATGTCAAAGTTGTTATTGCAGTTGTAGCCGGTGAGATCTTTGTTTCTCAGAGGAAGCCTTCCTAGTCATAAAGCAGAGTCATCTTTTGCTTTAATTACACACTTGAAGAAAGAACTGGATATGTTCCTGAGCAGAGAGAACTTTTCTGAAATCAGAGTGGATGTGGCCAGTCTTCAGAAAGGAGTTCGCCTTCACCAACCTACTCCAACACGAGCCCTTCCTCCGGGGCCAGGATTCCTGTATTTTTTATCTCACGTTACACAATTATCCTGTCACACGCTGTCCTGAAAGGAGCCAGTCACCGTGTTACATAAAATAAATTTTGAAATACAGGAGTCAGTTAAGCAAAACAGAAGCTGAAGTTTCATTTGAGGTTTGATTTTGTAGCTTATATTTATTCATGAGTTTCGGCAGTGACCTTTTCAGCACCATTTTAAAGATAAATTTCTTATAAGAATTTTCACATTTTATTAAGCTAATTATTCATTCAGTAGGCTTCACAGAAGACTTACAGTGAAAAATAGAATTGTGACGAGATCTTTTGTGCAAATGATGAGAGGCTGTCTTCTGTTTAAATTTCAGAACGCGTACACCTACATGATGGGCGCGTGTGTGATTGTCTTTAGGTTTTTCTCCATCTGTGGAAAGCATGTGAGTATGTGGTGAAGAATCCTATCAAAGGTCACCTGTGAAAGTGCAGTGGCCAATGGACTTCAGTTGTCTTGAGAGTTGTAGCCCACAAATTATTGAATGATGGATGCATCTGGAGACCAATAATGTTAATGAAATAAATCAGACACCCATGCTTAAATATCGCATAATTTCTCTTACACGAGAAAATCAAAGTGTAGATAAAGAGCAAAATGAAAGACACAATTAGGAAACTGGGAGATAGGTGACGTAAAATCAAGATTAAAATATTAAATATTAAAACAAATTAGTAGCTTAATTATCTCATGGTATGTTTCCTACCATTTATATTGCTTCATTTGTTCTTCATATTTGCAAAGTAAAGACAGCTATCAATCAAAGGTAACATATCAGACATGAAAATAAAAACTAATGATCATACCAGATGTACCTATATTTGTATTGTTTTTATATTTAATAAAGGTAACTTTAGTGCAAAGACAAATAATATTTAATGAACAACCATGGCTCCATGATTCTAGATTGGTGTATATTTTTTGTTAATGGTCATGCATTTGTTCTACCTACAGTTTTCATTTTTAGTGACATTGTTTCCTTTCTTGTTACTAATATTCCTTCATATATATATTCCATATATTCACATTGTTGATATATTTAATGTTTTATGATTATTTAGCATGCAATTAATTAGGTTTGGTTTTTGTGAAAGTAAACTGAATCTACTTGCCATAAATCAAAAATGTATAACCCTTTAAGGAGAGCTAGAAACAAGAAGAGAAAATGGGAAGCTAAAAACTTGGGGTGCTGCTTTTATTAATGTGGCTTAAAATACTGAACAGTCCAAAGTATGAATAGACTTTTCAATGACTGATGATTTTTGAACAATATTTAAATTTAATACCTAGTGGGAAGCAACTTTTAAGAGATAAATTCTTGAGAGTCAGTCTCTAGCCAACCTGCTGAAAAGAATTTATTACCATACCTTCCATGGCTTGGTCAGTTGATTATTTTCTCTGACTCTGTCTTGATATCACATCCTCCTCGTCTCCAGGTAACACTAAAGATGCTCCTCCTCACTGTGGTGGTCAGCATGTACAAAAGCTTCTTCATCATAGTAGGGATGTTCCTCTTACTATTATGCTATGCTTTTGCTGGCGTTGTTTTGTTTGGTACTGTGAAGTATGGAGAGAACATTAACAGGTTGGTGTATATTTATCTATTCATTTATCAAGCAAAGGTTTTAGTAATAAAATCATGAAAAACTTATAAGATTTCTTTGTCCATTAAAGACTAGGGGAGAGGGGAAAGAAAGCAATCATTTGGAAATTAAAATGAAGTAAAACTTTAAATGACATTTTTCCAATTGAAAAAACTATGCATGTTTACTTTAGAAACCTTAGAAAATTCGTAAGTAAAGAAAATAAAAAGAATCTATAATTCTACCAACATTTGGGAATAATTTCACCACTGTTCCTGCCCATTTATTCCCCCGCCAAATTCTGTACTTTTTCTGAATGAAGCAATTTTGAAATGCCTTTCTTTTCAGCAAAATATGGAAAGTTAGAAGCTCAAAATTGTGTTAGTGTACAGAAAGTATTTTTAAAAAGTTGTCTTAATTTTTATGGGAGCATTTCATTTTTTCAAATGTCTTGAGACAACAAAGTGAGGACAAATGGCCCATAGTGAAGAAAGTACTTGTTATTTGATACCTGGTGCCTCCCCTTTTAGAGCTTAGTCCAAATGAATAAATGAGTCACTTTTAGTTGCCAAAACTTGCTCACTCAGCCATTCAAGATGAATGGTAATCAGCTGGTGGTCAAGCTTGAAGTGACTTATTCAGTCAGCTGTACTTACAGACAAATAAGACAAATAAATAAAATAATATAACTTTTGGAAATGGTAAGGTAGCTACCAAAATAGCTGCAAAATTCACCTGTTTTGGTGATAACAAACAATACTACTTCATAATACACCATATTATTCACATTGTGGTTTTTTTTTTTTCCTTAAATTAGGCATGCAAATTTTTCTTCAGCGGGCAAAGCTATTACAGTACTCTTCCGAATTGTCACAGGTGAAGACTGGAACAAGATTATGCATGACTGTATGGTAAATATCCCTTCATCTCTATCAGTGCCTCAATTTAGAATCACATGAAACTCTTTGGTAATGCAATATGGTGGCATCGCCCTTGTTAGCATCAAGACTTTGTATAGAAAATATATATCTGGGCCTTTTAGCCCATGAATTTCACCTTTTCCGTTACAATGTAGTTAATATACAGAAGGAAATATTCATTAACCCAACTCAAGCTATTATCTTAGTCAACAAATACACTTTGAGCATTGTTCTTTTCCTTCAACCTTTATCATTGTGGCGGTTAAACAGAGATGTTCAATTTCTACTATTTCGCCCTACCTTAAGACTGTAGGCTATGTGTTCTTACAACACTCTGTATTACTCCTTTGTGGCCTCTGTCACAATCCATTGAATTATCAGCTTAAATTCCTTTGTTTCATCTACCCCTCACCTTCTGGACTAACGCTGTCCCATAGAAATTTCTGCAGTGGCGGAAAGCTAGGCTGTCCAATTCAGGAACCATTAGCCAGATGTGGCTGTTGAGCATTTGAGAAACTAAATTTTGCATCAAGTTTATCTTTATTTCATGTTAATTAACATGAATTTAAATTTAAATTGCCACATGGGCCTCCTGTTGCACTGTGCAGAACCAGCAGCATTAAAGGGGCAGGCTTCTGTCTCTCTTTGCAGTCTGTCCCAAACATGTGGCACAAACCTTGCACAGTAAGAATTACACGACTTTGTGCACTAGACAAAATTTACCAAATCAAATATAACCCAAGGCAGAATTGAATGCATTCATTTTAGTAAAAGTAGCAGCAGAATGCTATGGGAATGCAGATGGAAATAGCTACTCTCTAGCTGAAAGAAACCAGGACATTTTCTTAGAGGTGTTGGCATTTTAATGGGCCCCTAGAGAATGATAACCTGAATCTTGTGCTACCCCAAGAATGGGGATTACTTGTTACACAATTTCAATGTGAATTTGCTATGCATAGTTAACCTTCTTAAACTGTAACCCATTTCTTAAGTCAGAACAATTTTAAATGCCTTTTTATTTGACTTTCTGTAATTTGATCATAGTAGCTACTTAGAACTTGGGGCTAGTAGAAGTAGCAGGAAGCATAGCTATCAGAAGAAACCAGTTCATTTTCACGGTGCCATGAAATTGCTTGTAACAATGGCAACGAACTTGGGATTCTACAATACCAAAAAATATAGCATAGATGAAATATTCTTTTTGATTTTTGCTACAGATGACTTACCCAATGTACGTGGTATTTGCAAGATGACTTTGAAGTTAATAATAGTCTGTATGGTTAGGAATATGTACACTAACTACAGACAGCAGAATTTTGTAATTCTTTTCTTCTCTTACCCTGTCCTCCCTCTTCTTTCACTGCTTCCCAGGTTCAGCCTCCTTTCTGTACTCCAGATGAATTTACATACTGGGCAACAGACTGTGGAAATTATGCAGGAGCACTTATGTACTTCTGTTCATTTTATGTCATCATTGCCTACATCATGCTAAATCTGCTCGTAGGTTAGTGATGTTCATTGAATATTTTTCTTTTCTTCAAACTCAGGTACTCAGATAATTATGTACAATTTTCAAGTAATTATCCTGGATTGCTTGGGGCGGGTGTTTCATGGCCTTAATTATAAATTATTGCCTCTCAAGGCAGAAGTTGGAAAGACCTTTAAAAAGCATGTAAATGACAGTTGATTGCAATTTCAAGAGTTTTACTATTTATTATGATCATTAATTTCAAAAGAGCTCTTCCCATAGATTGCATTGAACAAAATACAGGGAAGGCTACCTTGGTAACCTCAAAATATCACATTTTTTGTTTTTGAAAGATAGATGTTGTTCACCCAGTTGTGGAGCTACCCAGAACCAAATAGAACCTTTAAAAACTGCCCTGGAACTCTTAACCAAGGGTTACAGCCAGCTGGCACAAATGTCTACACACACACACACAGAATGTGTGTTTATGTGCATGACCCTCATGTTTTGGAAAGCCAAGAGCTAGAAGGATAGCTTAGTCCAAGTGTACAACATGCCAACTTGGAAACTATACAAAAAACACTTCAAAAATTTGGCTTTATAGCATGGGTGATAAAATCCATTATTTATAATAAATGTTTTACTTTTCTTTTAAAAATGACAGATTAGCCTAATTGCCTAATTTTGAATTTTTCTTCTTTTTTTTTTTTTAGCCATAATTGTGGAGAATTTCTCCTTGTTTTATTCCACTGAAGAGGATCAGCTTTTAAGTTATAATGATCTTCGACACTTTCAAATCATATGGAACATGGTGGATGATAAAAGAGAGGTAGAGGTCATTGTTTTATGCTCAACCCCAGAAGAACCTACTAGCAAATCTTAGAAGTTTCAGTGCTCTTATGGGTGGCAACACACATATGTTGACTTTTGAAAAGCCACTGCAGAAAACTGTCATTGATAAAGAACTAGAAAGAGAGAGGAACATGTCTTTTCCTCCAGGAACATCCTCTTCAGAATTCTGGGAGGTCAGCAAGGACTGAAAGCCAAGGAATCCTGAAGGAATAAGCCATGGGCTCAGAGCAGGAGAGGGGCTTGAAGCCACCGAAGGGACAGTATGTTTTAGCTTCACGATCACTCTGACCTCTAGCAGCCATCCTGACTATAAACACAGAGGAGTTATCTAAATGGTTTCTGGAAGTGGTTGGTCTGAACAGTTTCTGAGTTATTACGTTACTATTTTAACCACAAAGTTTACCTGAGATTTCAGAATCAACCACACCATCAGCAAACTTTCCTTTTTCTCTCCCCTCTCCACCTTCTCCTCCTTTATCTTCTCCTCCTCTTTCTCCTCCACCTCCTCATTCTTATCCTCCCCTTCTTCCTCCTCCTTGTCCTTATACTCTTCCCCATTCCTCATCCTGGGAAGGACTTAGGCCCAGGTCTTAGCACTTGAAGACAGAGCAAGGAACAGGATAGAAAGAGCTTACATTCTAATGCAGGGGAGAGGCAAAGAATAAAAGGTAAAATAATACTACTAGTAATAATGCAGGCTGAACCTCTATAATCCAGATATCTGAAATACTCCAAAATTCAAAAGTTTATGAGCACCAACACAACCCCATGAATGGAATATTCCACAACTGATCTTATGTAATGAGTTGAGTCAAAACACCATATCCTTACTGATATTGTATAAACTTACCTTCAGGCAATATGTATGAAACATAGATGAATTTCATGTTTAGATTTAGGTTCTACACCCAATGTATTTCATTATGTATATGCAAGTATACCTGGAAAAATACCCAAAATTTGAAATACTTCTGGTCCCTGGCATGTCAGATAAGGGATACTCTGTATTATTTCAAGAGGTTATGAGCACATTGGTGAAGGTAAAATGGCAGACGGGCGTTGGAGTGGAGCCATGCTTCAGCAGGGATGGTCATGATGCCTCCACAGAGGAAGTATTTGGCTTTGCATCTGAAAAATGAGGAAAATTCAACCATGGAAAGGTCTAGGCAAGATCTGAAAGCAGTTCTAAGAAATGCTGACGGCCAATGAAGATCAATGAGCAGGTATTAGGGGTTTCCTGGAGTTGAACCAGGGACATCTGGCAGCTCAGAGCCTTCTCTTTACTCTCCCAATCCTTGATAGCCTTCTGCAGCTGGGGTCTAGTCTGTCAAGATTTTCTTCTGACATGGGGATCAGTGTGCAGGCACCTTGCCTAGCTATTTTCTCTCACCTGGGCTCACTCCTGTCTTCTTGACTGTCACCTACAGGGCCTCGCTCTCATCAGATACACACAGGGAGGCCCACAGTCCCAGCACATGGGATGCTAGTGACCAACAGGAAGCCAGGAGTCACCAAGTGCACACAGAAATATAGCCAGGGCTGGTGTGGTCAGCTATGTTGCCTGCAAGGTATCGAGACCTTTTAAAGCTGTTTAGACCCAGAAAGAAGGCAGAGTTTGGAACCTCACTATCACATATATCATTGTTCTAGTCATGTAGAAGACTGAAAAGGAGCTATCTTTCCATGGAAGCACAACTTACAATGCATGTGTCTTAGTTACTTTCCTCATTGTTGGGACAAAATACCAGACACCCACAATTTAAAGAGTATGTTTTAGTCCATAGTCAGCTGGCTTCAAGGCAGGATGGCATGACAGAGGGGTATAGCAGAGGAAAAGCAGCTCACAGCATGGCAGAGAGGAAGCAGAGAGTTAAGGGAGGAGCCAGGAGGGAGGTAAACCCTTCCAGGCCACACCCCCAGTGACCTGCCTCTTAACCTCCTAACAGCCAGTCAGCTATAAACCCTGTAGTTCAGTCACCCTCCCAAAAGCCTCACCTATGAGCACACAAGGCTCTTGGGGGGACATCCAGTTATAAACCATAACATGTTTAGAAGTCCTGACATCCAAGGCATGCACATATGCACTGGCTGTGTGTGTGCATATGCATTGCTGTGAAAAAAAAATCTTTACTTTGAAGAGAATAAAACCAAATAGAGTCAATCAAAACATTCCAGCATCTGTATGGTATCTCTCAGAGAGGCTGTTTACTCTGCTGCTTTCTGTTCCACCATCTTCCTGTAAGTCTTGTGACATGCATTACTGAGCACTCAGTATGTGTGTGTTGGAAGGAGCTCAGTCCACAGTGTGGGGTATGAATAGTGTCAGCTCCAGGGAAGCCGAGGGGCTCTTGCTGTCCTCCTGACTGCACAGGTTACCGTGTCGCGATGTCCTATAGGCAGGAGAAGCCCGTGCAGGCTCTGTCTGTTCCTGGCACAGGTAATTGTGTCCACCTCCCAAGAGGCCAGTCAGCAACTTTCTTCTCTCCTTGTGCTAGTTATGGTATCTTCAGAGAAATAGCTCCTGTTTTAAGTTTCGTTCTTTGTTTTTTCTGCTGTGAAAAGAGACCCCCCCAAGAGAACCCCTGGGAGGTCTGACCCTGGGGTTGTGCTCTGCCCCCAGGGCGTGATTCCCACGTTCCGCGTGAAATTCCTGCTGAGGCTGCTGCGTGGGCGGCTGGAGGTGGACCTGGACAAGGACAAGCTTCTGTTCAAACACATGTGCTATGAGATGGAGAGGCTGCACAACGGTGGCGACGTCACTTTCCATGATGTCCTGAGGTATGCGGCAAACTTCACAGCCAGGGTGACGGTGCTGGGTGGAGTCCTGAGGATCCTCAGAGGCCTTGTGAATATCATTAACAAGTCTGTTCAGACCCTAAAATGCCACGTAGCCATGGTTATAAAGTGGGGCTACACCTCCCGGGCATGAAGTAGCTTTTCTCACTGTCCTCTAGAGATCATTTCCAGTGAGGGGTGTGAAACAGTGGCCTGATGTCCAAGAAGCGGACAGTGGAAGGGAATTGAGAGAACACAGTTCCGCCTCTTCATTCTGGGGTGAGGGACTGTCCTGTAAGAGGGAAGCCACTTGCTCATGGTCACCTCGCCTGTGACAGAGGCGGGGCTGATCCCCATCTTCTCCCTCAAGCATGTCTGGAAGCTTCTGCAGGCCCACTCGGTGATGGCTGTCCCTGGTCAGTTAAAACGCCATAGTTTCCAGACTTGTAATGAGCACTCAGGTGGAATGAAGAGTCAGAGCAGGGCTCCGCCTTTCCTTCTCTCGGAGCCCCCTGTAATAATAGTCCCTATGGGCTGCTGTGACAAAGGGCCATCAACTGAGTGGCTTGAACAACAGAAACTGACTGTATCCTGGTGCTGGAGGATGGAGGTCTAAGGTCAAGGGGTTGGCAGGGTTGGTGTCTTCAGACTTTGGGAGGTGGAGGAGTCTGTCTCAGGCCCTTCCCCAGCTTTTGGTGACTTCCTTGTCAGTGTTTCACTGGAGAAGCAGCACCCTGAGCAAGCCTCGATCTGAACACAGTATTTTCCGTGTGCGTGTGCACAGGTGTGTACATGTCTGTGGCCAAGTTCCTCCCTTTATAAAGGCCCAGTCATACTGCATTAGGGCCCAATGTTCTCCGGAATAACCCTGTCCAAACTGACAGCATCTGGAATGTGCTTTTTGCAAATAAGATCGAATCGTGAGCTACTGAGAATTATGATCCCAGCATACCTATTTTGAGGGGAAAACATTTGACTCATAATAGCTTCTAAATAGGAGCCCTTGGAAAAAATTTATAAGCCTATGACTTGCAAAGGGAAACAATTATATTTTTATTTTCAATAATTGCTCCTGGAAATGCAATATTTTCTCTAATGATGAAGTTAGGCAACAAACAACAATAGCACTAACGATATCTATGTCTTGTCACCAGGAGGAATCATAGAGACCTTTAGAACCTGTCACTGCCTGCCTTGACTGGAATCTTAAAATAGCATTCATGCTCACCAGTACCTTAAGTTTTAAACATCACTTGACCTCGGCTATATGTTATTATCTAATACAATAATAAAGAAGCACTTATGTTGCCACATGATGACTTTCATAAAGAGACTAATTTGAGAAGTGTGTCAACATAGTGGGTTGCCTTTGTAATAATGTGTATTTCATTACATGCACTTAAAGCATCATTCTAAGAAATGCCCCCATGAGCTCCCTTGCCAAAGGGATCCATGCCACAGAAAAAGTTGAAAGAACTTTTTAAAAAGAAAGTTAAAAAGAAATCGTAACTCTCAGTTGCTATTTTGATCATGTTGCCAGTGCCTGACAAGTGTTGGATATTCTGTCACAAATTTTGGGAGAATTCAGGTATACAGAAATATCCTTATAGCTAGAAGATGAAAAGAAGTCAGATCAAAACAGGAAGGACCAGGGAAAAGTTCTCTGAAGTTATCCATTTTGCCTCCCATGATTCATTTCTTCCATGGACAAGCTAAGAAGCAGAAAAAGGTGGGACAGAAAATACAGATGAATAACAAAGGATGCCCTCCCTCTCAGAATGTCAGTCTTTCCTGCTAATGCTAAGTTTTGAGGCTGAATGCGTGTCATGTAGACATGCTGTTGTCATTTCATAATTAACCTTCAAACCTTTTGGAAAGCAGAGAAGCACACACCAGGTATGATGGCAAAATAAAGAGAATATTTAAATTCTAAAAATGTGTTATAGTAAAAGACACATCGCCATTCCCTCCTCCTTAAAATATTCCCCGTTACTTCAAAAATACATATCACATGTTAGTGTCACTTTCTGAAGCAGCTCAGAAAGTCATCTTTCATGAGTGTCTTCAGTGGTGCTGTTGTGACTGCCTTGATGTCCGGAATCAATGTAAAATGTTTGCCTTTCATGCTCATTTTGACTTTGGGGAGAGCCAGAAATTGCACAGTGCCAGTCCTGTGGATAAAGTAGATGGGGACACCTTAATCCTTTTACCAACCTACTTTTCATTGGATGGAGCACAAGCAGTGGCATTCAGTGTTTTGATCGCATCTGGTGAAGACACTCATGAAAGAGGACTTCCAGAACAGCTTCAGAAAGTGGCAAGAATAATGGTATAACTGTGTGCCAAGCCCGGAGGATTATTTTGATGGGAGTTAATGGCAATGTGTCTTTTACTGTAATTTTTTAAATTTAAATATTTACCATATATTGTGATCATACCTCATAATAGAAAGGGACCCAGCCAAAGTCTATAGTGTGATTTTCCCCCCTTGCTATTCTTCTGGCCCAGCGAATGAAACAAACAGTTAAGAAGGATGAAATTCTTGATGAGTTGAAGGACAAGAGGAAGAGCAAATGTGCTTTTCTTCCCTCTGGAGTGGGCAGACTTATCAAAGAAGAGAAAGCCAATGTCCCAGTACCCCACGAGACTCCCTGCTGTGATCTGGGCTCCAGCATTGGCCCTGAGCTCAGAGCATGAGACACAATTGGAATCTGGGACTGCCATTACACGGGCTGCACAGTGCTGCCAGAAGGGGCTGTGTTCTCCTTTGGTTGTGGACCGCCAACCCTGACTTGCTATGATCTGCCTTATTGCCCTTGGGCCTGATGCGACCTGGCAGCTGTGTTAGCTTCACTCACTACTTTCTGGTCCAGTTGAGCCATGGGCTAAATGAGAATCGCTGTTCTGTCCTGGCTTTGTAGCCTCTGAATGTAGCGAGAGACACAGAGGGATAAATGAGATAAACTGAGGGGGAAGTGGGGTGGGGGCATGCAGGACACACAACCAAGCATATTAACTATCTCTAATCAGAGCTAAGTGTGAAGAACAGTATGAGGGAGCAGTCTTCCCTCTGCAGAGAAGGGTCCAGAGTCTGCACACAGGCGGCTGGAAAGGTAGAGCATTTCATCACCTGGATCTTTTGTTGGACAAGCTTTTGGATGGGACTTGCTGCTGTCAGTGTCTCACAGAACACTAACTCGTTCATCAGTCAGGAAGGTACCAAGACTCTCTTCATTGTAGGGAGAGAGACACAACAGTGTAACCACACTAACTTGTTAATCAGTCAGGAAGGTACCAAGACTCTCTTCATTGTAGGGAGAGAGACACAGCAGTGTAACCAGACCATGGCATCCAACTAGTAAGAGGTGACATCAAATCGCTGCGCTGGTTGGGGGAGTGACTTCCTGTCTGGTTGCTGCCCCCGCCCAACCCAGGCTCTACAACTCTTGTGCTTCCTCCTAGCATGCTCTCCTACCGCTCAGTGGACATCAGGAAAAGCCTGCAGCTGGAGGAGCTCCTGGCGCGGGAGCAGCTGGAGTACACCATCGAGGAGGAGGTGGCCAAGCAGACCATCCGCATGTGGCTCAAGAAGTGCCTGAAACGCATCCGGGCCGTGAGTGAACTGGCGTGGGTCCCCACCCTCAGAGGAGGAGGGACAAAAGGAGAGAGCCCCCTGGACACGGCCCAGAGCCACCTAGTTCCAGTTGGTCCCCTTTACACTGTGGCCACCGCACCCACTTAGAGGGGCCAGAGGCTGCTGCAGACCTTACTGCAGCCCAAGCTCGGCCTCACTCCCTGTAGCAGCACCCATAGCCTGGTGAATTACATCTTCATTATCCTACGTGAAGGCTTAAACCACAACTTCAGGACATTAAAATTTTATTAATTAAGCTCTACCAAATTCCAAAAATATCTACTGAGACTGAATTTACAAAACTACTTTTAAATCACTGCTAAAAATTCCAACAAACCATTGATAATATTGCTTGGTCTCTAAAGACTATCTCTCATGAGATTTTTAATGATCTGTCTGCTGTTTCCTGAACTAGAAGTTTGAAAGAGCCTCTAACTCATAAATTAATGAACATATATTATGTGGGCATATGGGTGCTTACAGTGAGTGTCTCTTTTAGGTAATTACTTTCATGAATGTTTTTGACTTAACGCTTCACACATAGAAAAGACTAAACTAATCACTAATTAATGTATCATAATGTTTACAGAAGATTTATTTTGTCCTGCTCTTCAGAAAAACAGCAACATGGTACAGAAATGTACATTTCTGTCGGGAAAGGGAAGGTCCACAAAGAAAAGAAACAACCAGTGTCCTGTAATGAGACCAACTCCCCACTGCAGCCTTGTGATAGCCGGCTCTCTAGAGACTCTGCTAGCTCCAGGGACCAGTCTGCCCTCCACAGGCCTTCGAAGGGCACAGGATTCCTGGCTCCAGGCTGTGCCAAGGCAAACTGGACCACTGTATTGGCCTACTGGGCTGTCCCACAAAGTCCAGAAGCAATATAGGCATCAAGGTTTCCTCCACCTCTCAAGACTGTCTGCCTCCTACTCACTGCAGGGAGGGGAGGGCAGGAGAGGGAAGCCAAGTGCAGGTTTAGTGAGCAAAGAATAAAATAAGAAGAGAAAAAAAAAAACAGAACACCCAAGTTACTAATTTTTAATAAAACATAAGGTAATACCAATGAGCATAACTAATCCAACTGTTAAGCAAATGAAAAGGAATAGGATGGCAGTTCCTAAATCTCGAAGCCCCCTTTTGTGTCACTCTAAGTTACCGTTGGAACTTGCTCTGAACCTTCCTTTGGAAGTTCCCAAGGTGCCCCAGTCCCACAGGTGATAGGAGAGGAGAGGAGAGAATGTGACTTGGACGGGGGCAGGAGGAGGTTGCTGGGCTCACCTTTCCCTTCCTGAGGGGGCAGCATCTTCCCACAGAAACAGCAGCAGTCATGCAGCATCATCCACAGCCTGAGAGAGAGCCAACAACAGGAGCTGAGCCGCTTCCTGAATCCTCCTAGCATTGAGACCACCCAGCCAAGTGAGGACACGAATGCCAACAGCCAGGACCACAATATGCAACCCGAGGTAGGGGGATGAGGTGTCCTTCATCCTAGGATGTCCTGTGAAGTTCCTTCCTTGATTAGAACATTTGGACGGCTAGTCACAGAAACATTTCGACCAAGGTGGCATTATTTCTTTAAGGATTTTTTTTTTTTTCACTGAAACCAACCAAAATGGTCAGAGCGTGTGAATCCCGTAAATATTTGTGCCTTTGCCGTTCAGGATTCAGTAGAACTTGGTTCAAAAGATTCTGATTTGTATGGTGGTAGTCAGCTTTCTCACACTGAGACAAAATACCTAAAATAATCAACTTAGAAGGAGGGAAAGTTTATTTTGGCTCATGGTTTTGTGCGAGATTTCAGTGCATGAGTGGTAGGCCTGTTGTTTTATGCCTATGGAGAGGCAGCAGCAGTGGGTGTCAAAGGAAGCTGCTGACCTTGGGGTAGCCAGGAAGAAAAAGAGACCAGAGGAGCTAGGGTCCCAATATCTTCTTCAAGGGCATCTCCCAGTGACCTAACTTCCTCAAACAAGTACCCACCTCCTCGAGGTTCTGCCACTTCCTATGTCAAGTCTTTGGGGTACATTCAAGATTCAAGCTATAACATATGCATACTTTAAAACATTAGTGTCCTGAACTATGTAATAATGCTGGTATTTGTCGTCTGTCATTTGCTTATTGTCTTTTGGTGTTTTGTTTTCTTGTTTGTTTGGTGTTTTATTTTTGCTTTATTCTGTTGTTTATGTGGTGAGGGGTTCTTTGGTTCTTTGCCTAAAGACTTAACATCACATCTAAGGGCTGAATTTGAGTCTGGAAATACTGCATGCCTTTGGAGCGCATAGGTTACATGAAGCTTCCCCTCAACAAGTCATAGAAACTTGCTAACTTTATGTCACTGACAATGTTTGCACTTGGTTTTCAACTTTTTGCAGTGACAGACTCACTGAGGATTCTTCCTTCCTTAGTTGAGCATCAGGGGAGCATATGGAATTTAGGATGAAAGATTGAGGAGCTTTTGTTACTAAAACACAGCATATCTTCATTTCCAAACTCAGTCTACATAACTACTAAAAAAAAAAAAAAAGCATGGAGAGCCAACAGCATCCTGGAGAATCCTGTGTGGGAGCAGCAGCTGCCAGGGAGGCCTGCCCCTTTAGAAGGTTGCAGTTAGGACCTGAGCTTCACCATGTGGAGCCCATCCAGCCTTCTATGCAGAACTCTTGGTGGCTCAGAGTGCATGTGTAACATCACAATCAGGGCCTAGGGACTAACTCCAACTCCTGAGGCTGAACAGCTCAGCGGAGGCTCATGCACTAGTCCAGTTTAGGGTGGATTTCATGTCATTGGCTCCCGGTCTGTAGGAATCATCTGGCTCTAACTACAGGGGCTCATACAGGGATAGTCAGCAAAGGGGATGAGGAGGTGTGGACAGTGGCCCTGCCTTGGGTCTCCCCTGAGGATGGCTGGCAGTACCTCATGTGAGAGCCAGGGTGAAGTCCGGACACACAGTGAGCCAGGGGGTGGTGATGATTGCAGAGCTCTCTGGGTTAGCTTTTCCAAAAGCTAGACAGGAATCTGGCAAGCCAAGAGGGAATTCTGAGACAATGTGAAAGCCAAGGCTTTGGTTAGGAAAGAGGAAGCCACTGAGTGAAGCAGAGGGCAAGTGTAGCGTCAGGAGTCTTCAGTGTTAGGCTGTCATCAGCCTCGTCCTCAGGGGGCCATCACAGAGCTCTGCCTGTGGGGCTGTTTTTCTGAAGCTCCAGGTTCTGACCTCCAGTCTGGGAAAAGCCCACTGCCCTTGATCCAGCCTGTCTCCACTGCCCTCTCCCTCTCTGCAGTGCCACCATCCCTGCCCCACTTCCCAGCCAAGGTGTAAAGTGTCAAAAATGACCTCGGCAGTGGAGCAATGAGTGCAGGACTACCCAGGAAGTGCTTCCTGAAGGGCTTCTCCTGTTGCCCCTTGCATCTATGCCTCGATGGCTTTCCTTGACTCTTTTGATCCATTTTCACATTTCCTTTACCTCTTATGAACATTGTGCATCCCTGTTATTCTTCTCATGTGTTTTCCCACCTTGCTTCTCTTTTTCATTCGAGAAAAGGAGGGTTCAGGCCAGTGGAAGCAGTGAGAAGGAGGACAATGTTAAGAAACAGCCATAGCTTCTCTTATGAGATCATTTTTTTAGCTTCCACAAAAGAATGAGGACATGTGGTATCTATCTGTCTTTTTTTGTTTAATGTGATGTCCTCTAGTTCCATCCATGTTATACAACCTGATATTTTATGCCACAGTGAGATAACTACCATCAACAACAACCTCTGATATATTTCAAAGTAACTAGAGGAGCCCAAAGGTTCTCAATACATCAAAATAACTGTTTGAAAAGATGGAAATGTTGATTCCCCACATTCATCACTACACCTTGTGTACCTGTATTGAGTTATTGTACTATACCTCATAAATATCTGCAAGTATCAATTAAAATATTTTTTAAAAAGATGAAAGAGACTTAACTGCTTACTTTTTCTCCCACACAGACGAGCAGCCAGCAGCAGCTCTTGAGCCCCACTCTGTCAGATAGAGGGGGAAGTCGGCAGGATGCAGGTGATGCTGGGAAGCCCCAAAGAAAGTTTGGGCAATGGCGTCTGCCCTCAGGTTGGTACATCAGTCATTTCTCCCTTGACTAGAGTCTTTAAAGCATCTTTACTGTCTTTGCTTTGGTTCTTGGATTTCAAGATACAAGGTCTGAATTGGCTTTTTGTTGCTATAACCAATACCTGAGGCAATCAATTTAAAAAGAGGGAAAGTACATTTTGGCTCACAGCTTTGGAGGTTTCAGTCCATGGTTGGTCATCCCATTGCTTTGGATGTAGCAAGGCAGCATATTGTGGTGGAAAAAGCTGCTCATCTGTCACAACCCAGGAAGCAAAGAGAAAGAGAAGACCCATGTCTCATAATCTCCTTCCGGGACACACCCCCAGCGACCTAAGACCACTTACTACACCAGCCTCTTATTGGTTGCACTACCTTTCAGTGGCACCAAGTGGTAATCAAATCTTTAACACAAGGGTCTTGGGGAACATTTCAGATCTCAACTATAACAAGGTCTCTGTCTGATTATTTACAGACAGTGAGCCAATCACAAATGCATTCCCTTACCAAAACTATCCTCCAAATAACTTCCCCTCAACTTCAGCTCCCATGGCTGAGAAGGCAGCATCTAGGGACAAAGTGAGCTGTCAGAACCAAGATCTGGAAGGAAAGGAGGTTTCCAAGGGCATCTCTGTGCATTTAAGGCATTGCAATATGGGCCAAATTTTTATTAGTTCTGAGAAAGAATGAGCAGACACCAAGATTCAGAAAATACCACAGGCCTCTGCTTTATCGCAGTGTACGTTTGTGTATGTTGGGATAGGTAGCTGGGCAGGTCACCATCTTCACACAGTCTACTATTCAGCTAAATAACAATAGCAATGATAATAACAACAACAAACAAACATTACTATTCACTATTCTAAGTGCATTGCTTATGTTTCCTCAGTCTTCATAATTTTATTATTTCTCATGCTTTACTCAGTAAGCAACAGAATTTTGTTTGAAAGAAATATAGGATTTTTAAAAGCCCAGGTAATTGTATTAGAGGCATGGAAGGAGGGAGAGCAATGCTCTGCACACCCCAGAGTCCCCTGCATGTGGTGCTCTCTACAGAGGACCAAGTCTAGGGTAAAGCAGGGCTCATCGTGTTTTATAATTGCACCCCAACTTCAGCCCTATCCAAATGAGATGATGGGCAATGTTACAAATTCTCCTACACCATGTGTGTGCCAGAAAGCAAGGAGAGTACAACTTACTTTTTGTAGCTAGAAACATTTAGTGGATCCCAATTAATGTCACCACCAAGGAAATTGTTCTTTTCCATATCTGAGAGTTTACTACTCAGGGATCACAGATGACCTGGTGTTGCCTGATGGGAAACAAGACTGAGTACATGGTGGAGGCAAGGGTTGGAAAGTCTTTAATGACAGGCCAAGAAGTTTCAGCATCATCCTGTAGGCAATCAGGAGCCAGTAAAGTTTTCTTAGCAAGATGCAACATTTGGAATCCATATTTCTGAGACAGCTAATTGTCTAGGCCAGTATCCAGAGGCAGGTTGCAAGCTGTAAGATATTACCATAGTCATAGACCAAGCTGGAGGTCCCAGTACCACAAGAACAGATGAGAGAAATGATCTGGGAGAGGATGTCCCATTATCGGTGTTGACTTAAATGCATTTAAAAAAAATTTTTGTCAAAAAAGCCTCTAGATAAGCCCAGAATCAAAAATGGCAATAACTAGCTATTGGGGACATGCTGAATTTTAGGAAGCAAACAGAAGGCAAAAGAGCATCTTAAGGGGACACTAATAATGTATCATGTTATCTCACTTAATGTATTTTAGTCTTTATAATAGTATGATTAGGACATTTTCATTCTCTTCATTTTACAATAGAGAAAACCTGGGTTCAGAGATGTGAGCTTGCCCATGGCTAAGTACCTACAGGTTGTGACTGTGGGAACCTTGAGTCACATCTTTTTTTGCACTCACTACTACCCTCTCTACCCTTACCATTAACTACACTATCCTTCCTTTCTCTTCATTTTTTTCTTTATACGTATATGCTAATTAACGCCAACTAATGACACTCATATTTATCCATATGTGGAACTTTTAGTAATTTTCTAGTTTTCATAATTAACTCAGTGAGAGGGGCAAGGAGCATATTTTTCCAAGTATTACTATTAATTGTCTATGACCATAATTTTTAAATGCATTATAAACAATCAAATGCTGGAAAGGTTTCTTGCTTAACATCCAGGGATGGGGGTTTGGGACCCTAAAGTGTCATTGATGGAATACTGTGGTTTCCAGGAATGATTGCAAAAGGTGAGGAGACCTCAGCTTGCTCATAGGATTCTTCTTAATTCCACAGCCCCCAAACCAATCAGCCATTCGGTGTCTTCAGTCAACTTACGGTTTGGAGGAAGGACAACCATGAAGTCTGTAGTGTGCAAGATGAATCCCATGACGGACACAGCTTCCTGTGGCTCTGAGGTCAAGAAGTGGTGGACGAGGCAACTGACCGTCGAGAGTGATGAAAGTGGTGATGACCTTCTGGATATTTAGGTGGAAATCAATGCAGAAAGAAGTCTACTGGTGAAAACTGTTTTCTAATATTCTCCCTTAATTGTCCAGTGAGTAATCTGTAAATGATATATGATTTAATTCTTGGTGCAAGATTTTTTTTTAAATTGATGTTTGTTCCATCATAGCAAGGCATCAACATTGGTCTGCCCAACCTATGTGTCTGATGTAATATTATCATGTGTTCAAGAAACTTTGGGGCTGGAGGTATTGCTCAGTGGTGACCACTTGCTTGGCATGTGCAAGGCCCCGGGTTCAATCTCCAGTACCACAAAAACAAAACAAAACAAACCAAGAAAGATAAAGCAAAAAGAAAAAAAAATATGTAATGGCAGTACTGATAATAGAAACTATGCCAACCACAGGCATAGATCATTCAAAAATTTCATATGTTCTGTGTAAACTAAAGTGTACATTTGTATGTCTTCTTATGCATCACTACAGAACTTACATCATTAGTTCACTGTTTTTCCATTTCCTCCATAAATATTTCTCTTGAGAGAATTTATTATTTATAATTGATTTGAAAAGGTCAGCACTGAGTCCACGCTAAAATGAGAGATTGTGTATTTTAAGAGTATATTCTTTTTTGTGTATTTTAAGAGTGTATTCTTTTTCTTGTGTTATTTTTGAAAATGTACACAAGATATTCAGAGATGAGAACAAATGGATTTCAGTTATTCTAATGCAATTGCTGTCTGCTTCCAGGAAAATTATATGTGCAGGTCCCAGCAAAGAAATTGGTCCAGGATGTTAATTGATATAAAACAAACTTGTAGATAGACAACTTGAGGACACAGTAGTGCAAAAATGGTAAGTTTCTTTAAAAGACTTTTGATAATCAAATCTAGCAAAAAGGAGTAAAACAACATAACTCAGTTATTTAAAAAATCCTTACACGTATGGTATTATCACTGACTTCATTGCTTACCTTGGTTCCCAAGGTGTGAACATTTTCAAATCAGCAGAGACACATGGGTTGCTCCCAACACACTACTACTTAGATTCAAAATGAGTCCCCAGCTATCGTCTGTGGAAATCATGGTGCCCTGTAAAATCTTACTCTGAAGATTTGGCATATGGCAATTAATTATATTTTCTAGCACGTCAATGGTCCACATCCTCAGAGAAAATTACAATTGCAAAATGATTGCAAAATACGGTTGGACTCTTGGCTAGATCAGTGAAATAGAAATGAGTTTGGGCCTTTAACTGTTTTATTACTAACTAGAGACTTAACTGTTTAGATTATTTTTTATCAGACTCATTATCTGAGAATCCTTTGACTCCCAAGTTGTTTTATGATCTTTTTCTTTATTTAACATTCTTTAAATAGCCAAATACCACATTTCTCTGTATCACAAATGTGACATTGTGGGGACAGTTGATTATTTTTATGGCTTAGTGTGACTAAAGATAACGAGCAATTCAAGTCTGTGGAGTTGAAATGATCTTACTTGGTTTTATGATAATTTGGAGTTTACTTTTTGTACATAAAAACTAAAATAAATATTGGATTTGTAAAATACTTTTCACTAAGCTGATGATTATTTTTAAACCTTCTCTTGGTATGTGTTGGGGGCAGTACTAGGTCGTTCACACTTTCCAAAGCCTGGAGTGAATATTCAGTCCATAATTCTTGGGCAAAAACTCCATTCTTGGTATTCATTTCAGCTCAGATCCCTGAGCCAGAGTGCTCCTCTCACCTTTGTGTGGCTAAAGCTGAGCGGCTATGCTGTGCCTTCCGAAGGTCCAGCGAAGCAGAGAAGGCATTTCTGTGTCCAGGGCTCGGGTCTGTACTAGTGCTGCGCAAAAGCAAGGTCTCCTTGCTTGGCCCATTACACTTGTATGATGCAGCTTCATTCTCACAAGACTGCCAAGCCCTTCCCAAAACGTCTGTCTTTTTTTTTTTTAAAGCAAAATGAAAAAAAGGGTAGAAATAATACAGAATTTCAAAGAAAAAAATAAGAAATCAATACTAGTTATATTACATATTGTTATCTTAGAAGTAGTTGTTCAAGTTACAAGATCTAAGCTTAAAAATGATCAGACAATCAAGCAATGAAAGCACAAACTCTTCTTTTTGATGAACTAACAGAGAATTAGTAGAACAGTTATCTATCTTGCATACTTATACATACATACAGTTATATGTGTATACCTACATATATACAATTTTTCCTTTCTTCCATTTCTCCTTTCCCCTATCCCAGATGTACTTTAATTTTGAGCACTTTCTTTCCCTTTCATTATTATAACATCTATTGTACATTTTGGATCTTGTTACTCTTTCAGTTTTTTTTAATTATTATTTTTTTTTACACTAGGGAGGCAATACTGTGGTTACAAATGTAAGTCTGATTTGTTTCACTTATGAGTATAGTCTCAAATTGCCTCCATTTACATATAAAAGCTTCAAGATCATCCTTTTTATAGCTGAGTAATATTCCATTGTATAAAAATACCACATCTTTTTCATCCATTCTACGGTTGATGGGCATTTTGGTTGTTTCCAAGATTTAGCTAATACAAATTTTGCTGCTATAAACATGGGTGCACATATATCGCTGTGACATGACACTTTCAGTTTTTCTGGGAAAATACCTAGAAGAGGAATAGCTGGATTGAATGGGACTTCCAATCCTAGTTTTTTGAGGAATCTCCATACTGATTTTCACAGTGGTCGCACCTGTCTATGGGGAAGGGTGGGGAAGGGTTCCTTTTTCCCCACAGCCCCACCAACATTTGTTATCAGTTGATTTCTTGATGGCAACCATTCTCTCTGGAGTGAGATGGAATCTCAGTGTTTTGATTTACATTTCTCAAATGACCAGTGATGTTGAGCATTTCTTCATGTATTTATCTGCTATTTGTATTTCTTCATCTGAGAAGTGTGTATTCATCTCAGATGCCCATTTTTGGATTCTATCCTTGAATTTTAGGGGCCTGATTTTTTTTAAATTCTTTATATGTTTTAGATAGAAGTCCTTTGTCTGAGGAACATTTGGCTAAGATATTTTCCCAATTCGTGGGTTTTCTTTTCACTCTGTTAGAGATTTCATTTGCATGCAAAAACTTTTTAATAAGACGAGATCCCAGTTGTTGATTTGGGGAAGTATTTCCCATGCAGTTTGATTTTTGTTCATGAACTCTCTGCCTACTCCTATGTCGTCAAAAATTTTACCTACTTTGTCTTCCAGCAGATTTGGTGTCTCTGTTTTAATATTTAGATCTTTGATTCATTTTCACTTTAGTTTAGTGCATGGTGATAGACATGGGTCTAGTTTCAGTCTTTGGCATGTGGAAAGTCAATTTTTCCAGCACCATTTATTAAAGAGGCTATCTTTCTTCCAGTAAACATGCTTAGCCCCTTTGTCAAATATAAGGTAGCTGAGTGTCTTTGTAGTTGTATTTGCATCTTCTAATCTGTTCCATTGATCCTCCAGTCTATTTTTTTGCCAGTATCATCCTGATTTTATCACTGTAGGTTTGTAGTATAATTTCTAGACAGGGATTGTGATGCTTCTGTTGCCCAGAATTGCCTTTGCTATTCTAAGTCTCTTTTGGTTCCAGATAAATTTTAGGAATGTTTTCTCTAGATCTGTAAGGTATATTAATGGTATTTTGATTGGGATTGCATTAAATCTGTATAACAGTTTTGGGAGTATGGCGATTTTCACAATGTTGGTTCTCCCTAACCAAGAGCAAGGGATATCTTCCCATTTTCTAACATCGTTTTCAATCTCCTTTTTTAGAGTACTATAGTTTTCAGCATATAGATCTTTTACAGTCTTTGTTAGGTTGATTCTTAAGTATTTTATTTTTTTGGATGCTGCTGTGAAAGGTGTTATTTCCATAATTTCTCTCTTGGTGAGTTTGTTGTTTGTGTAGAGGAAGGCTAATGATTTTTGAGTGTTGACTGTCTTTGAAGACCAAGACGACATCGCTGTTCATTCTGCAAGGAAGGAAAACGGAACTGACCTGCAGTTAGAGCCCCAGCCCCCAACATCGTCAATGAAATGAAGCAGGCACTTCCTGAAGAAAGCATCTCTATGATTTTCCTGAAGCAGGTGGGGCAGACAGCCAGCCCCGGAAGACAGGCGCCACCCACTTTTAGAGGTTCCCCCTTGACAGTGAGCATACTGAGTGACTCTCAGAGAGACAGATGGGAAAACTAAGGCCACAGTGTTCTCTGCTCCTTAGGAAGGCCAGCTACTGATACTAATTCTGTCACCATGCCACCCACTGCCATTAATCAAAAGAGACATTGAGCTCAGGGCCACCAGAAAGCCTCAGGGTAGCATACTTCGTGCATAGCCCCCAGGAAATTACAGACCACACAAGCACTGCCCATGTGACAATTGAGGGACCCAGAGGGAAAGGGAAGGGACAGAATAGCCAGGCCAGTGCCGTTCACTCTGTTCTTACTGGCGGTTCCAGACCCATGCACACAGCACTGACCGACTATCGGTGCCCTGCCCGTGCTTAGTAAGATAAGGGCACATAGAAGAAAAGGCACTGCTCTAAAGCCTTACACAAAAGTGGTTTCTAAGTGAGTTGAATGATGTTTGCCTGTTCATTTATTGCAAGTGGCATACCATAGATCTGTGATTTTCAATCTACTGTTTAGTGGTGGCACACTTTCTCAAAGAAACTCTTTACTGGAGAAAAGATAGCACAGCTCTGGTGGAAGCAGGAATCAGCCCCATCCACATCGGCCCTTCTGACCCATTGTTACGAACTGAACTGTGTCCCCCAAAAGATATGCTAAAGTTCTAACCCCTGGCACAGTGACCGTAACTTTATTTGGAAATAGGGCATTTGCAGAGGTAATCAGTTAAGTTACGGTGGGGTCATAGTAGAGTGAGATGGATTATCAATCCTGTAAGAAAAAGAGAGTGACACACACAAGAAGGGTAACACCCTGAGAAGACAGACTCTCAAGGAAGACGGTCCGTGAAGACAGAATCAGAGATTTTAGTGAGATAGCCACAAACCAAGAAATGCCTGGAATGCCGGCAACTCTGAGGAGCATGGAAGGATCCACCCTGTCAGCTTCCGAAGGAGCGCAGCTCTGTCAGCACTGGCCAGCACAACTACACGAGAGTAACTTTCTGTTATTTCAAATGGCCCAATTTGTGATTGTTACAGCAACCCTAGAAGACTAATACACACCCCAAACTCACTCCAGCCCCCAACCACCCTAGTGCTCCCACGAACCCAGTCTGGCAAATGTCAGTATAGAGCAAGATCAGGAGTTTGGGAGAGTGGGCCCTTGCTATCAGGGTGTGTCACCCCTACATTAATACCTTTGATAGAGAAGACTGTCTCCGTTTAAAAATTGCATCTTGACCTCACACTCAGGAGGACAGCAGCTATCCAAATAAACTGGCTTTTAAAAAGGAAAAGAAAAAAAAAGCACAGAAACAGGAAGTGTTGATCAGGATATAGAGAAAGTAGAATCAGTGTTCCTTTGCACTGTTGGTGGAAATGTAAAATAGCATAGCCACCTTGGAAAATAGCATGGTGGTTCCTCAAAATAAATTAAATAAATAATAACTATATGATCCACCTGCATCTATAGACACAGAATAAATTTAAAGTAGGGTCATAGAGGTATTCGTACACATACTCCTGCTTATGACAGAATTAGTCACAAAAGCCAAAATAGTAGAAGCAACCCAGATGTCCAAGGGCAAATGAATGGACATTCAGAATGTGGCACATATACACAACAGAATGTCATGCAGTCTTAAGAAGGAAGGAAATTTAAACACATGCTACCCCACGATTAACCTCAAGGACATTGTGCTAAGTGTTATGGTTTGTATCTAGATGTCCCCCAAGAGCATCATGCACCCACAGGCAGGGCTTTTGGAAGGTGATTGGATTATGGAGGCGTTAGTGTCTACTCACTGCTCGGAGGTAGGTCCTGATCAGGAGGGGTGGCTCACTGGGATGTGGCGTACAAAGATTTGTTTCCCTCCCCAGCTTTTCCCTTGATACCCTCTCTACTTCCCAGCAGTCATACTGTGAGTAGATCTCCTCTGCATGCCATCTGGCTCCAGATGACTATAGGCTGAAACCTCTACAAACTGTGAGCTGAAACAAGCCTCTCCTCCTTAAAGTTGTGGGACTCAAATATTGTCTCAGCAATGAGGGAAGTGACCAAGACATGAAGTAAAATAAGCTAATCACGAAAACATGAATTCTGAATCCTTTCAGTTAGATAACATATCAGGAGAAGCAAACTCATAAAGCCTCAAAGTAGAAAAGTAGTTGCTTGGTGCTAAAGAAAGAGTAATTTTGCTTGAGGGGTACAGAGTTTCACTTTTGCAAGATAAACAATACAGAAGATGGTTGCACAGCCGTGAGACTACACTTCATGCCACTGCACTTGCACCTTAAAAAAGTTCACATGATGAGTTTTATCGAATGTGTATTTTACTACAAACGTTTTTAAACAGTTAAATACATCCTGTTCTCTGATCCTAAAAGCTAATGACCAAATTGAAATAGCAAACAATTCCATTGCCATCCTTAGATTATGCTTCCACGTCCTTCTGCTTTCTCTGATTTAAATTCTGCATTGTAGTCACCTGGCTGAAAAGAGCTTTGGTGTCATCTAAATCAGCAATGGTACTTTGTTACTTTGCTTCAGGGCTGTAGGTCATCCATTCAACTTGAAATCTCCCTGCAGTATGCCTACTAAATATCCAGATGCCATTTGGACAATAAAGGGCTGACACTCTTGTTCTTCGAATTAAGCCATGGATGGTTTATCAAGAGGTAAATGTAAAATTATTTCTCATTCACCCTTCCTGGGAAGTAGTTCAATACCAATGTCAATTGTGGCCTCTGGGATACAAGAGGCGCTATGGTCCGCATTGAGGACAGACACGCGGGTCTGAGGAGCCAGAGCCCCTCCCCTTACCGGGTCTGAGGTGGCCGGCCCTCCCCGTCACAGATCTGAGGAGCTAGGGCCCCTCCCCTCACCGGGTTTGAGGAGGCCAGCCCTCCCCGCTGATGTCGTCCTCCGTGGGCCGAGCCCTCCCCCAGGAGACTCCCACTTCCCCGCCTCTTTTAGGTCCAGCTCCTAGCCTCCCCCTCTGCTCCCCGCCCCTACGGTATATATGCCTCTGTATTTCCGCAATAAAGCGGATCTGCGCCATCAGCCTGGTCTCCGCATTATCAACGCGTCGGTCTTGCCTGCTGTGAGACCCAACCGCCCCCAGTCAATTTCTGAGGCTTGGTTACAAAATCAGCTAACCTATAAGAGGAATTACATAGCTTCCTTGTGTTCCTTTCTCAAAGTGGTATTTGTCACTCTATTTCCTCTACAATGTGGATGATGACCCCAAAACAACACCAAGTGGAAACATTTGCTTAGGTGCATCATTCCCAGCTCTGTTCCCAATGCCCAACTAGCCATGGAGCTGTCAGCATTTCACTGAGGCCAAAGCCACCCGTGGGTCAGAAATAGGGTGAGACCAGAGGTTCTGTGCAAATAAATA
Source organism: Dasyprocta punctata (assembly GCA_004363535.1). Lineage (NCBI taxonomy): Eukaryota > Metazoa > Chordata > Mammalia > Rodentia > Dasyproctidae > Dasyprocta > Dasyprocta punctata. The sequence goes on along the minus strand of RJWM01001068.1, from coordinate 29,828 downwards.
CATAATAAAAGATCATACTTTTCCATTCCAAACCATGTCAAAAACATCTAAAATAATAAAATAGAAATGTAACCAAAAATTGTCAAGAATCCAAAAACAAAAAAAGAAAAAAAAAACTTTACACAAAAGCCTTCTTTAGCCAAGATCACGAAGGAAATAATTGTACACCTAAATTATAAAAGAATAGCAGTTTTTCAAAATTTGAATTATCTGTATACCTTCAGCACTCTATTTATTTTGACTTTGGAGAAGCAGAGGATAAGAGCAGGTAGTACTCTGGGAGCATAAGGAGAGCTTGGAAGGATTAAAAGTAGGATAGAGGATAAGGAAACAGAGAGATTAGAAGGAAAGAAATAGTCTCTATTCTAACCCTCCTTTCTTGGAAAGCTTACTGTTTCAAGTTTTGAGGTAATTAGCTGGAGTGTTGGCTAATGGACCTGGAGGCACAGTTAATCTGGAATAGACAGAGTGCATTAATCAAGGTTACCTAGAAAAGCAGAACCAATAGGATGTATGCGATTGTGTATGCATGTGTGCATGTTTGTGTGTATGATTTATTTTAAGGAATTGGCTCACACCATCTGTGGAAAATAATGACAAGCCCAAAGTCTGTCCAGTAAATCAGCAGGCTGGAAATTCCTGCAAGACTATGTTTTATGTTCTCTGTCTTTGGGCAGAATTCCTTCTTCAAGGAACCACAATTCCTCAACCCAATGAGGAATACACATATTGCAAGCATTAGTCTACTCCACTCAAAGCTTGTGAAGTGTTAAACATATCTTTAAAAAAAAATACCATCACAGCAACATCCAGACTACTGTTAGACCAACAAGTGGGCACCACAGCCCAGCAAGGTGAACACCTAAAATTAGCCATCACAGTGACTATCATTTTATTCCCTGTAGGTGGCTGTTAGTGAAACTTTAGATGTGCTCATTCATCAGCCTATGGAATCAAAACAACTCCCCCCCACCCCCGCCAGTGCTGATTTTCTTCATTTGGCTTCTTGCATTTCTTTCCTCCAAGAAAGGATGGAAAGATAATTGAGAAAGAAGTTGTACTGACTTTGTTTTTCAATATTTTTGTTTATTGTCGAGGAGGTAATCCCAGTGAACATGATGGGTAAGTCACCTCCCACAAGCTACTGTACAGTCCTGACCGCTCGAGCCTGATGGGCCAAGGAGCAGGACAGCTATCCTGGTATACATTAACCTCAAGGCAATGTCTTCTCCTTCAGCACCACACAGCAGTCTACAAGGGTGCATCAGCCAGCAGCAGTTGATAACACCTTTCACATACTGCAGAGAAAGCAGTCACACTGAGCCCGGTTATCTTCTTGGACACCAGGAAACACTCAGGATAGCTCCACCAGGTGCAGGAGACAGAAAGTTCTGTTCCTGTGTGAGCCCAGAGACATGCGTGCAGGAAGGAGATCCAAGGCTTGCACAGTAGCTGAAAACATCCCGTAGGGACTCATGCTGGAGTGTGTGGGCCTCTTCTCACATACAATCTCTTCCTGACTTTTGTTCAAGATGCCATCCTGCCCAACTGGAAAGGCCCACTTTGTCTCCAAGATGGCAGCCAGTCCTGGTACCTCCATCCTTCCTGGTACCTCCATCCTCCATTACTGGCTGCAGGGAACACCTCATTTCTGACTAACAGTCTTGCATCAGAGCCAAACCCATGCAGGATGTCCAAATGGGTGTTCTTTTTGATTCTTTGATTCTTCTCTCACAGCAATGAAAAGGGGCCCTGCTCAGGGACAGGTCAGAAGATAATTGGGAATTTTGCAAAGCCCTAATGAGCATACCCTGAAGGTCCTGGCTGTGTTCTCACATCCAACAGCCACCCCTCGACAATATGTCACACCAACGGTCCTGCTTCTCCTGTCCAGGGGTTTCCCAGCCCAGGCAGGGTTCTACACTCCCCTCCTGCAATCGCCTCACACCCTGTATAACTGTTAATTAGATGCCTCATTTCTTGGCATGTGCATGGGCTTAAGCCATCTGCTTATTGATCACATCCTTCAGAATATATTGGATTTTAAGGAAGCCAGCCACAAAAGCATTGTATATTGCAGGTGGTCTACTGAGGAGATTTCTCCAGAGCAGAGTGTGTAGTATGAGGTGAGCTGGGGCCACCCACATGGATCAACAAGCTACAGACACATCGAGTGCAAAGCTCATAGATTGCCATTACAATAAAGTGACTTAGAAACAAAACATAGCTACCAGAAACCCTCTGAGTGTAGTTTGTATTGAACAAAAGAAAAATATATATATCAGACCAACAAGCTATGCAGTTAGCTAAACATGAACACAAGTCCTAAAGAGCTGATTCCTCTGCTTGCAGATAATTCTAAAGCTTCCTTCTCCAACCCACACCAACAATTCAACTATCCCCTGGACCCTAAAGCCCTTGGATGAGGACATCAGTCTCTGTACCCCTAGCTTCTCTAGATGACAGGTTACCCACACGTGGCTCTCCATGTGACTCTTCAAACTGTAAAAGACTGGAAATATCTCAGATTTTGAAAAAACAAAACTTCACTTCTGAATAAGAATATCTGATGTCCCTGACATTCATGGAAAAAAAAGCAATAGACCTTGAGAAGATATTTCATTTTCCCATCCTGATTTCCTATTGCATTTCTCTTTTTAACTAACTTCTTTGAGGATGACAGACTTGTTCTCTAATTGTGGTAGATTAACAAATGGTCGACTTGGAACACCCAACTGAACTGAGTCAGTGTGATTTTGGATGTGGAAGAACCACCTGAGGAATCTTACCAACAGCATAAAAAGAGAACTGGAGGGGAAGATGGCATGCTGTTGCTGGAGAATCTTGTCAGGCTGCTTTGCTTGATAGGAACTCAGCTGTTCTCACTGTCAGAAGAACTCTGGTCTTTGCTGTTGCTGATGATGGCTGCGGTTCTCTTCAAGGGAGCTCTGGTCCTTACCTTGAGCATTGTTTCCTGGTTCCAGTGCAGAACCCTCAACCTACTGGCACAGATCTTTCACCCCGCTGGCACAGACTTTTTAACTCCCACCACTGACTTTCAGATCACACAGACTTTTTAACTCCCACCACTGACCTCCCACTGCAGATCCTTGATACAGATTTGAATGAGACATTGTCCTAGGCTCCAGGCCTCCAACAGGACTCGTTCAGGACATTGCCATGGAATCCAGGCTCTCAGCTGGATTCTTTGAGTTTCTAATGCATAGACAGATCTATCACATTCTTCTGCATTTGACTTTTTGAGTGAATATTATAAAATAATCCTATAAATTATGTGTCCTGTATTAAATTTATTTCATTGCAAACCATAACTACAACACTAGTTAAGGTAAAACACTGGCATAAACAAAGAGACTTACACTTAACACTTGTCCAGGGAAGACTGGTGTTATTCTTCAATTCTTGTCCAAGGGCTTTATTGCTGTCCCTCCTACAAGAGTGCAAGGTCCTGACAATGCAGAGAGTAAGTGGGGAACCAAGCAAGGAACAAGGAGGAGGGACTAAAGTAGAAGCCACAATTCAACCACTCAACTCTGGCAGGTGTGGCCACTGGGCCATGTGAATGGCCACAGCTAAGTGACAGGAGGTCGCTTTGATCCTTGGCTTGTGTTCTCTGCATCAGATAAAAAGCAAATCCCTGACTAGGTAAAAGGCACTTTATTTGAAAAGACTACTGCAATACTTTGGCAAAAGTTTGGCATCTCAAGCAAGTCAAGCTCATAGGAATTTTGTTCAGATTTGACAGTAGATAGAAACAGTGCAGCTCATTCAAGAGGCAAAGAATGGGAATGGGGAGGATCCTACAATCTATGAGTTCTTCTGAGATTTCTGGGAATACAGAAGGCCGAGGCGACCCTTTACTGTGCCTCTTCTCCAGAAATGGCAACTCAGGGAAAAGTTAGGCATTGTCCACCCTCCCCCAAGGGCCCCCACCTCTCAGGGATTCTTCTGTAAAGTAAGATTAGTACTGTCACCTGCTTTACCTGCTTCTCATGGAGACAGTGAGGACCAGTATGCAGGCATTTCATAGCCTGTAAAGCACCCAATTAACACCAGCAGTTATTTTTATTATCTTGGGCCATGGCTATTTGGCTCTCATGTCCAGAGATCACTCTGTGTGCCACTGTCTTATAAAATCTCCATGTTTCACACCTGGAACCCATGAGTTAGCTGTGCATGAAGCTGTGTTAGGGATCCTGGTGGCTCCTTAATAAACCTCAAGACAGGGCACCACTTCCCTCTGATTTCATTTTCCAGGCCACAAAACTGGGCTGGTTGACCCGGGCACATACTGTAGCCACGGAAAAGTATCTGCCAGTCTGAGAAGCTACCTAGATGTTTATGCCTAAGTGCAGAACTGCAGAGAAGACTGCATCTCACACAGAGTGATGGAGCAAGCAGGCACTCGGGAAAGGCTTTATAAGCTGGGAGAACAGAGCTCTGAATTCACTTTTCCTTCAAAGATTTCCATGGCTCACGTTGGAAATTCAGGCCACTGTGGATCAGAGGATGGAGCCGAGGCAAAGTACACCTAGCAGCAGGTGTGACATTGGAAAGGCCATGGAAGAAGTGTGAATAATGCTTTGGTCCGCAAACCAAATAAAGACGCCTGAGGAGCAAAGCTTTTTCTGAAACCTAAGGAAGAAAATCAATGTTCCTGGAAGGGAGAGAGAAGAAAAATCTATAAGCAAGGGAAATGAGTGGTATGTAATGCAGTTTGAAAGGGTTTTGTTTGTTTGTTTGTTTGTTTTTGTTCTTCTTTTCTTCTTTTTTCAAGCAGTTGACTCAATAGAGAGTGAAACTGAAACCTCTTGTTGGAAAGGTGAAGGCTTAACTATCAAGAATCAGACAGCTCTCTTATTGACTAGGCCCTGGCTCAGTGGGCCACTGCTGAGAGTCAGACCTGCCTTTTGTTTCTTACAGGAACAGATCTGATATGAATATTTCGAAAACGAGATATTTAGATTTGAAAAGAAAGCTGTGTCTGTCTCTTTATTCTGCCTCTCTGCTAGATAAATACGACAGCTCTTTTGCACTTAACTTCATAAATGAATGCCGGAAGCTTCATCAGAGTCTTGAGCACCAGTCTATAAACCTCAGAAGCAATTTCAGCAGAAATATTCTAGAAAGAATATCCATTTTGCCTTTATTTAAACGACTGATATGCATACACTTTCCTAAATGATAGTGGCTATCAATCCATTATTATTATATTATTGGTGGCAGGGGCCATGTCTCTATCTTTGCACGCTCATTACTAGTAATGGGTACAATCATTTTCAGGTAATGCAATCAGCATCACTACTTCTCTTACAGACTATGGACCAATCTACCATGATTCCCTGAAAATAAGAGCTAGACAGAAAATAATCAGCCTTGAAAACCAGAGATCCAGAACGCCAGGTCCAGTCAGCCTGCCCTTACCTGATCTGTCATACAGAGTAGCCACTGAGCAAGAGAACACTGATGGCATTTTGAATCTCTGGTTTTCAAGTCTATTATTTTCTAACAAGTTCCTATTTGGGGGGACAGAGGTTGGCTCTTGTTTCTCTGTCCATATCTATACTGTTATTATAACTGATTCTCACTCAAATACATGATGAAAAAAATCAGAAACTCTCAAACCAAGATAAACACTACAAAATTACTCACCCTTCCAGATCTTCTTTGTATTTGTTTTATTTTTCTGCCTATGACACCATAGCAACGTATGGAAATGATGGGCAGAGAGTGCCTCCTGTCAAACCGGCTAGAAGTATCATCCTAGGAAAGAAGATTAGAAATACAGGTTGGATGCTGACTGTGGCTACCAGCAATTACTATTAAAATAACCCAACCAGTGAAAAATAAAGCAATAAAGCTCCTGGTCACATGGATGCAGTGAAACAGCTCCACCCCACTCCTCATCTCTTCAAATCTACTGAAGTCAGCAGAGTCACAAGCTGGCCAAGGGAGCAACGGCTTTTAACTCTGATTTCCCTTTGATGTATTTATTTACCAACCAGGAAGCCTGTGGGTTAACCTTTCTCTGACATTCATTGATCCTCTGAGATCTGAAGACTTAATAAAAATGACTTAACCAACATCTAATTTTTAAATATAGTTTGTCTAAATCAGACTGCATCTGAGATTGCTAGAACTCCTTACATCTATAAATAATGACAACAAAATACCCCAAGATATTGTTGAATTTCTAGCTATTCTGTACTTGAACAAATGGCCAAGATATTTTAAAGTATAAAATAACTTCTAAACTGGCAGTATAGGGATAATTTCTCTTTACCTGTGACTTTTCTCCCAAGAAAAGAGGAAAAGGACCAAGCTATAAAGGGACCCAGGTGAAAAAGTCTCCATATGCCAGCCTGCTAATTGACTGTGAAAACCCTGACCTCAGGAAAATCTCAGCTTCTTAATTATAACTACATTCGTTCAGGCCACATCAGTTTTCCCTTTTTGTTCTGTTTTATTTTGTTCTTTTTGTCTGCTTTGGTTTTGGGTTTTTTTTTTTGTTGTGGTGGTGGTGGTAGTTTTGTTTTTGTTGTTGTTGTTGTTTTGTTTTGTTTTTTTGTTTTGTTTTGTTTTGTTTACATTAGAAGTGGAAAAGGAATGGACCAAAAGGTAGTCACTGGCAGTAGATGTTTCCAGAATTCCTTCTGAAGGGTTATCTGTGGGCGTGGGCTAACCTGTGTTGTCGCTTGTACCTAGATGTCTCCCAAAAGCCTCATGAACTCATAGGTGGGAAGTTTTTCAGGTTGCTGGATTAGGTTGTGTGAATGTGATTAAGGGTGTGATGCTGGGATTAAGGATGTGAATAATGCAAGTCCCACTCTGGGTATGGATGGCACCAATCAGATTGTACTCTGGATGGAAAACAAAATGACAGAAAGAAACCAGATTTGCTACTGCTGCTGCCGCTCACCACCTTCTGCCTGCCTTGCCGCACCATTGACTGGTTCTCCTCTGTGATGCCCTCTTTGTCATGCCACCCTGCTTGGGAACTGGCCGACTACAGACTGAAACCTCTGAGTATTTTGTCTCAGCAATGAAAAGTAATTTAAGATACCATCTAATCATAAATGTGAGATGAATCCACATATACTTCTTGTCATTTCTCAAAAATAATTACATGATTGACTTGGAATCAGATCAAGAAATGTTTGCTTTGTGAATTGATTTCTGGGTTAAGTTTAAAAGGCAGTGACTCTGCTTTAGGAAGACTGCGTTCTCAGGTTTGAAAAAGTGTTTCTCTGCATTTGGACAGAATTTACCTTTCAATGAGAATAATAGGTGTGTCTATTTTTCTGGACAGGGCCCATGGTAGCATTTAAACATTCATATCCCCCCCCACCCCCATAATGACTCCATTAGTCTCTTGTTCTATTCTAGTAAATTTGTTCCCCAATTAAATAACAAGAATAATCTAAATAAGAACTTAGGGAACTGAGGTGCTGGCAGGGGACTTGAAATCAGGAAAACTGTCTTTCAGACCTTGATTTGCTGTTCAGCCTAAAGGATCTTAAACAAGTAATTAAACATTCTCAATACCCAGTCTCATCGTCCATCACAAAAAAGTAAACGGTACTTTATAAGCATTTTTTTTAACAAGGCTGAACAATACAATAAATGTGAAAGTTCTTTGATAGGTATATAGTTCTTTGTAATACAGGCATGTTACCACTGAGAGGCAAGTTGGTAAAGTGTGTTCATATGAGATTTGGGGTCAGAGCAACTTAAATTTAGAATCTGGCTCTAAGAGCTGTGTGGGTGGTTGGTAATTCATTAAACTGCATTTCCATTAATGAATTCATTTTGTATTTAAAGTTTCAATGACTATCTCCTTTAAAACAATGTTTTTTAACACCTGAATGGAATTTTTCTTGGGCGATGAGGCAGGCAAGGCTTAAATGGCCCCTAAAATCTTCAGCCCTAATCCCCCAGAGTGAAAATATGAGAAGATTTCATACCTATGGAAAAAGGGATTTAGCAGATGTTGTTAAGGCTACTAATCAGTTGACTTTAAATTAGTAAAAATGAAGATTATGGAAATGAGTTTAATCTAATAATGTGAGTACTATAGAAGCAAGAGGTTTTTGATATCTGGTAGAAGGGAAAGTCAGAGACCTTGGAGGTATAAGAAGGGTTTTACACACGATTGATATCTTTGAAGATGAAGCGGGAACAGTGTGAGAAGGAGTTCAGAGTACCTTCTAGAAGCTGAGAGCAACTTCTGATCCACAGCCTACAAGCTCTGATAAAAATATGGACTAGGATCCTCCATGGAGATATATGAGGCAGAGGCTCTTACTGCTTGAAATCTTTGAGAAAATGAGTGTTACTGAGCGATGCTCTTTGTAAAGAAATACTCAGTCTGACACATGCCCATTTCTTATGAAATCCCTGCTCAGTCATTTACTAGGTGTGTGATCTGAGTGAGTCATTTAATGTCTTCAAATCTCATTTTCCTCATCAAAATTTGGAAATAGTAACAGTTACTCCAGTGAGATGCTGTGAAGATTAAATTACAAGAAAACAGAACCTCACTCCTAGAACTGCAAGGAACTGGATTAATAACTTGGATGAACTTGGAAGTAGATTCTTTACATAGGTCCTGGTTATGAGCCTGACCTGGCCAACACATTGTTTTATGCCTCTGAAATCCTGAACAGAGAAGTCTACAGACTTCCAACCTACAGAACCATGAGAAAGCAAGTGTTATATTAAGCTAGTAGGTTTTTGTTAATGTTAGGGTAGCAGTAGAAAACTTATACAGCTAAGACTAAGATAAAGTAAGTGAAGCAGCTTGCTCAATATCTGGCATGCAGTAGGAAAAGGGGAACTTATAAATGTGAATCCCGTTCCTTCCTTTCAAGCCTTGTTTCTCAAACCTTAATGCATACTTGAATCAGCTGGGGACTTGGTTACAATAAATATACTGATTCACCAGGTCAAAGTGTTTCTAATGAGCCCCACAGTGATACCGCTGCTGTGGCCTGGAAATTATCACTGGAGTGCAAGACTTGGAGCCTCACTTCCACCGGTGAGTAGGTCTCCACCTTGACCCCACATGGGATTCCCATGGAGAACTGACACCCAGAAGCCTGGGTTTGCCCTCTAACTTAGTTGGTCTCAGGTGGAGCAGAAGCCTCAGTATCTTTTCCAAAGATCTTACAATGAGTCTCCAGTGCAAGCAGGGTGGTAAAGGATGGCCCCTGGCTTCTGATTCTCCAAGCATGTCCCTAGTCCAGCAGCATTAGTTTCCTCTGGGGACATGCTAGAAATGCAGACCTAATACCTGTTGGCTGAACGAAGTGCCCAGAAAATCTAACACTAAAACTTGCCACTTAAAACTTGCACCATTGGTCCAACATCAGGAACGCCATGGGGAACTTTTGTCTCCTAAGTGGCCCTGGAAGGAAGACCCTCACTCCCAGCAATAAGGGAGCAGAGAGGCTGCTGACCTCCTGTGACTTCTGTGGATGCAGCTGGGACTCATTATGACTCTTCATCTTAAACACCACTTATTGCCAAGTGTCCTTATATAATCTGAAAACTCTTTTCAAAAGAATGAATTAGAAAGGCAATGTGGAAAATGTAACAACCAATTACTACAAGAAACTCCCTTCTTTTTTCCCCTTTTGACTTATCTCATTAAATAGACAGTTGAAACTCAGAATCTTCCAACTTTTTAAAAATTAATTATTAGTGCCTGAAGGTATGGAAGCCCTGAACAGTTATGAGACTACACAACCATACAAAACCAGAAGGCCTGCTGACAATCCAGCCAGGCAACGTAATTTCCCAATTATCTTTCGTAGGCAAAGTACAGATCTAAATATAACATATTGTAACCTCTGCCATTTTTCTGCAGGGCTGTTACATTGATGCTTTGATCTCTTGTTTTTTTTTCTCTTCTGCTCAAGAAAACAAGGATGGGTGACGGTGATCTAGATGCTTGTCAAATATGACATTGCTAAACTAAGAGGGAAACCCACATGACCTTACCCAGTCAGCATCCATAAAGGGAAATGGGAGGGCTTGAACTCTCCTTATCCAACACTAGGAACGAATTAATTAATGGTTCTGATTTTAGACCCTTCAGGCAGCATCTCTGAGTGAAGGGACTGTGCTGACTCCCAGGAAGCCCTTTCTTGTTATTTCAGGGTGATACTAATTGACAGACAGTGGGGACTCCAATTAGCATAATGTTTACGGCAGCTGATGGGAAGCAGTTAGCTTCCCTAGGAAGCGCCCCCACCCTACTGGGGGTGAGGGTGGAATTCAGCAACATCCAAGTATGGATAACTTCTAATCTCCGCTCTGGGGCCAGCCTGTCTTCTGGGTTTAAACCCCAACCTCCAACATCTTGAAAATCACAAACTGCAAGTCCTAAAGATACTTTCCCCTTAACAGACAAAGAGAGCTGGCCTGACACCTCAGTTGTTCCTTTTTCAAATAGTTTTTGACCCTCTACAATCAAGAAAACCATTCAGGGTCTGTCAAAGCCCTATAGATGGCACTCCAGATCTTATGTTTCCCCTGGCCACTTCTGACACGTCTACTATATAATTTTTTACTTTTCTTGACATTTGAATTGTGCATTTTGGCTTTGAGCCTGTTTTTGTCAACCTTGTTTGAATGTACATCTAGTCTTTTGCTTCATGTTACAAGGTGAATGGTGACTCCACTTCCCACCACCACCAAAATTCATATATTGAAGTCCCAAACCCCCAAGACCTCAGACTGTGATTTACTTGGAGGTCGAGTTTTAAAAGAAGTGATCATGATTAAATGAGGTTATTAGGGTTCTCTCCACCCAACATAGCTTGTTACCATACAAGAAGAGAAGATCTGGACCCAGACACACACAGAGGGAAGATCATGTGCAGGCACGGGGAGAAGTCCAGATGGCCATTGACAACCAAGGAGGCTTTATGGAAACCAAAGCTGCTAACACCTTGATCTCAGATTTTTAGCCTCCAGAACTATAGGAAAATAAATTTCTGCTTCTTAAGTTGCCCATTCTGTGGTACTTTGTTACAGAAGCCTTAGCAAACCAATACATCTCAACAGCCTTTGAAGGCATAATTTCTGTATTTTTTTGTCCCCAAGGCCACTCCAACTCTAGTTGAAGGACAATGTACCCACAATGCTTTCATCCTTTGGGAACCAGGGGTGATATTCAAAATGTTTTAAAACAAGTGTAGCGTGGGCACTGCCCAAGCAGTATGAACTGCAGCTGAAGGGATGATGATGCCATCCCCCATTTATTATTAAATGGTAAGAAATCAAGGAATCCGGAGGATGTGTGTTGGGAGCCACGATACCCGGGGCTTGTGGTTGAAGCCATTTACCACAGAAATATTTTAGTGTATTCATAACCACTGTAATCATGCAGACAAACCAGGTGAGCCTCAGCCTGCTTAATCCAGGCAGCTGAGCAACTCTGGCTACCAGCATTCTCTGTTACTAATCGCTGATGGAAAAGAGACATCATTACTAATTTCAGTAGGTGCTAGACAACTCCACCCCACTATTGATTCTTCCCTCTTCCTCATAGTACTGGTGATCATTTCTTAATGAATGTTTCCCATTTCCCTAATTCAGTTCATTACATCTCAGCTGCCCCATGTAATGCCTTACTAACTGGTTGCCTCTTATCCAATCTTGATACTCACTATGACACAAAGGACAGTTCTGATAGAATTACCCCTTCACCCCACAAATAAATCATTCCCTGATGTACACTAAAGAACATGCAAATATACTAATCTATTTTTCAGGATTATTCAAAAGCTTAGCCTGGCTCATCTGTTATTCAATGCATTTACCTGATAAATATTTACCCACCTCCCCCAAGTGACATGTACTGCGCACTGAAGATCCAGCCATGAATGAGACACGGCATCTGCCCTCCAGTTCCTTGCACGCAACAAAGTAGGAAGCAAACCACGAGGGGGCATGAAAAGTGTTGTGATTGGATAAGCACAGTGTGTTCTCAGAACTTACAGGAGGGACCTCCAACTGAACTCAGTGGTAACAGAAAAGGAATGTGAAAAATAGGACACTGCACTCAAGAGAAGGGGTGTCACCCTAAAAGAAAATTCAGAGAGAGAGAGAGAGAGAGAGAGAATTATTTCAGAGTGAGTGACAGATGAATGCATTCTGAGATACAAGTGCCATGCCAAATCATGAGGAGGGGAGGTTCATCAGTAAATCCAGGAAGGCAAAGGAAAGCAGGAGTTGTGATGCCAAAATGAAGAGGATTGCATGAGTTATTCTGACATAAAGAGAGCATTGGCTACGGGGGCTTATGGAAGGAGGTGACCTCAGTTCATTAGTGGAGACAGTGTGTCAGGCAAGTGTTCATGTACATCTGGCTAGCTGTCCTTGTGACCCCTGTGTTAAGAGGTGGCTTGATGGACTCTTTTGTGATGATTCCTTGCACTGGGCAGATCGTGCACAAGGACTCTTCCTTCATGTCTCCCTGGATCTGTTTAATGAGGGTTTGACAAAAGTGACACCATTTTGATTCTGACAACTTTCAGTAGGGACAGTTCAAGGAAAGAGCACCTTGTGGACAAATGGTGAGAGTATTATCATTTTTCATAACTGTGAGGGACTTAGTAAGACTTTTGGGAAAACCTCAGGCAGCATAACACCTAGAACTGGAGAAGCGAGCAGGAACCCAGTCATGCAGAACCTGCTGACTCCTGCTGGGATGTTTGGACTCACCTGAGAGAACTGGAAGCCACTGAAAAGCACCTGGAAATGATACAGAGTGGTCAAATCTGCATTTCAGGTGGAGCCTCCTGACCTCAGTTGGATGCAGAGTCTGGAAGAGCTAAGACTGGAGAACATGTGAACATCTTTAAGAAAGAGCCTTTGGTCAGGGGACAGCAGAGTTAAAAAGTATTGGATTGACCCATAGTAGGAACTACAAGGAACAGAACTTGGAGCCTGATCTATTTTGAGGATTCAAGAACAAGGGGTGACTTTCCAAATTCTGACTTTAACAGCTAGGTGGGGGACAATGCTATTTTCTGGCCGGAGAGACATGGGCATGAAAACTGTTTTAAATGGAGATTATAACGAAGTCAGCATGGGTATGTCGAGTTTGGGATTGAAACGTTCAGGTGCCAGAGGTGTGGATCTAGAGCTCCAAAGATGGAAACTGCAAATATAACTTGGGGAGTCTTCAGCAGAGAGTCATCTGCTATGACTTCCCCACACCACATCTCCACTCCAGCCACAGACCACCCACACACCCCCAGACACAGCCCCACAGCTCTCCCTGTACCTGTGCAGCTCCTCCATCAACAGTCTCCTTCACTGTGGCCTCCCATTCCCTGAGCAGCACTTGTCAAAATTCTGCTCCTCCTTTGAATGTTGTTTTCTCTAGAAGCCTTGTGGAATTCCACTAATTGCTTCCAGATGTTTTTGCTTTATTCAGAAAATTATATCTGTCTCTCTAGCTACAATATCAGTTCTTGAAAATATTTATCTTTCCATCTCCTCTTGTCATAGTACCCCAAAGAGAATAGATGAACAATGAATTTTACTGAAATGCCAAAATAAGACCTTGGAAAACAAGAACTGGTGATGTAGTTGGAGAGGAGTTAGAAAAAGAATAGCCACTCTGGTAGTTTCAAGAAGGGGAATTTATTATACAATAGAGGAGAATTTGAGAATTCAAAAAAAGAAGGATCTCACTGTTTAATACCATAAACCTTATAACAGGACATAGGACAATGAAATAGAAACACAGAAATTAGTAAATAATTAAAAGAGCTATTGTAACTAGATTTTATACACCACATTGGTCAGTTTTCAATTGCTAGGACAAAATATCTGACACCCAACTTCAAAGGAGAGGTTTATTTTGCCCTACAGTCTCAGAGTTTTTAATCCATGGTTGACTGGCTCCAAAGCAGAAACATGGTGTCCCTTGATGTGTACCAGTGGGTTCAATGGGTTTCCTTCCAGCTGCTTGGGAATGATGGCTTTAATCGTTATGTAACTTGGGAACATACATAAGCCCTACATCCATACACAGAAAACTTCCTAAATCTAAAAGCCAGCTGAAAGCAATGCAGTTATTATAGTCAACTTAACAACATTTTAGCAAAATGTTTAAAGCTCTTGTAACTGGAGAAAATTGGGCCATGTTGTTCTGATTGGAAGAATGGTCCTGAATTGTGTGTGCTTTCTGAATTGGCCATTTCCTTAGGCCGAAGAGATGATCGTGGAGATCCTTCACTCTTCATAGCTCTCTGGACTAGAGAAGCCAAGTTTCTCCATTCTCCTTGAAGACAGAAATGAAACTGAAAGGTTTGGGGTCCAGAAACTGTTTTGTGATATCCTAGAGGAAGTTCTAAGATAGCCAAAAAGAGCCAACCATTTTGCTGTTTCAAGACAGCCCTCAGTGGTAGCTCTTCTTGATGTTTGTGTGTTACTCCAGACTGTCCTCAGGAGTGAGGCTCCTGGGTAAGGTGACATCCTCTTTTGCTCCAAGCCCACTCCAGTTACTCCCTGCAGCAGTTAGTCCCTATTGGAACATGAGCTGTCTGCCTCAGAGAGTGAAGCTTTACTGCCATTTCCACCTTCAAGCACAATTTCTCACCTAAAATTCTTATCACACTGATGACTAATCAGCAAGATTATGTACTATTGCTCTCTTCCACCTACCATCTTCTGGACTATTTTGTACACTTACTCATTATTCCCCCTTTTTGCCCCCCAGGGCCTAGCATTTTCATAATTTTTTTACTCTCTCATGATGAGTGGAACATCAAAGTTCCTGATTGCTAACAGTCAGCTGGCCAGTAAGATGCTGCCCACCACACTCAGGCTCTGGGCAGGGGACTGAGGGGAAAACTTCTGCTCTAATGTCCCGTGAAAGCTTACTGAGGCATCACCAAACATGAGAAATCAGTGGCAAAGGAGTGAAAACAAAGATCAGCACCTTTCTTGTTTTTCTTTTTTGGCTCACTCACTAATTCTCTTTCACCCCCTGAGAAGCAAGATTCTGAATGTTCCAAGATGCCAGTAAACAAACCATCTTCCTGACACTTGGTTATGCGTGAATGGGCACAGTAAATCTGTTTTGGAAATGGAATGTATTTTGTATACAGCTGGACCATATAGTGTCACGGGCAGGAGAACCAACCAACTTAGAAGCACAGTTTTGGTCTCAAGATCAGTGAATTTAAATGGTCAATATAACATTAACATTTCTTTTTCTTGAGAGAACAGCATAAACAAATTTACAGAGGCTCTGTTATTTATACTCATATGTGAAGATTTCTGGGATGAATATTGCTGTTTCTATTCAATTATGATTGCTTCCTTTTTAGACTTGTGATCATGACCAAGTACATTTCTGTTGGCAATTGATTTGGTGACTCTAGTGCCCTTTCAAAATATCTTTGTGGATTCAGAGTTTTTATTTAGGAAGAAAGCAATAGAAAATCCAAAATTGCCTAATTATTCTCTGTGATTCTCAGAAATAGACATTATTTGTCTTGAAAATCTTATCTAAAGGTTCCATGAACATAACACTGCTTTGAATGCAAGTAACAAAAATTGTCTCAGTACATTCTGTAACTGTCACACATTTATTCCTGGGTGACCTTCTTTTATTTTTACTACTACTTTGTGCTTGCATAAGAGTGGTATTGTCATGCAATGCATAGCAATGCTTTAGTCAGTGTCTTAGTTACTTTCTAGTCACTGAGACACTATATCTGACACTGATAACTCTAAGAGTAAGAGGTTTATTTAAGCTCACAGTTTGTAGAGGCTTCAGTCCGTAGTCCACTGGCTCCAAGCAGGGTAGCACAGCAGAGGGGCATGGCATAGGAAGGTTGCTTATGGCATGGCAGAAGCAGGAAGCAGAGAGAAAGATCAAGGGAGACGGGAAGGGGTTAGACCTTTCCAGGCCATGCTCTAGTGGCCTACCTCCCACCATCCAAACTCCAGCTAGGTGTCATCTCCCACCGTCACATTCAGCTAAAAGCTCATCAATGGACTAATCCAATCTTAAATATCACACCCCTATGATCCAGTCACCTCCCTCAGAGAACCATCTATGAGTGCATGAAGCTTGGAGGGGTGCAGCTAGGTATAAACCAAAACAGCCAGCAGCAGAGTGCACAGGTAATGATAACCCTCTAAGATCATAATGGGACTAAAGAATTCCTATTGCTTAGTGGTATCATAGCTGTAATAATATCACAGCACAACACATTCCTGCACTGCAGGTCACCTAAGAGTAGAGCATAAGCAATTATATACAAATACTTTGCTTACTAATGATAATAAGTGACTATGTTACTGGTTTATGTATTTACTATATTTGTTATTAGTATTTTAGAGTGTACTACTTACACAGAAAAGTTCATTGGGAAAGAATATGGCACATTAAACAGGCAGCAGCCTCGTGCGTCTCCTGTTTACCACATCTCGTGCTTGATTTAAACTCATGTCTTTTGCTCATCATGGCCCTAGGAGTCATGGACTGTATATGAGGTATGATTGAAAACTACAGTGAATATTTAAATTTAAAAACTTATCACAGTAAAAGACATATTGTCATTAATTCCCCTCAAAAAAGAATCCTTCTCACTTCGAACACATTTATCTCATCTTTCTCACCACATTCTGGAGCTGCTCTGGAAATTCTCTTTTATGAGTGTCTTTAGTTGTGCTATCCTATCTGCCTTGATGTCCTGAATCAACTCAAAATGTTTACTTTCATGGTCATTTTTGGCTTTGGGAAAGGACCAGAAGTTTCAAGGTACCAGATTTGGTGAACAAGGTAGATGAGAACACACGGTAACATTTTTAGGTTCCTGCCTTCCCCTTGAATGGCACTCAGCAACAGCATTCACTGTATTTTGATCATACCTTGTGAAGACATTTACAAAAGAAGACATCCAGAGTTGCTTCAGAAAGTGACAAGAACAATGGGATAAGTGTGTTCACTTAGAGGGATTGAGGGCCATGTGTCTTTTACTATAATCAAGTGTTTAAACATTCACTGTACATTTTGACCACACGTATACATATGTATGTGTGTGTGTCACTATGTAGCCTACATGCATCTGCAGAGGTGTACTTTCTGATGTTCACACAACATCCAATCACTTAACGACATTTCTCACAATGTATCCAAATTGTTAAACGACACATGACTGTAACTCCTTCCCTCCCCCAACAGGCACCTGCAGTCCTATTAGTCACATACTTCAAAAAGTATATTTATATATTTTTTTCCATACACTCACTCTACGAATAATATTTCAGTGGCAACTAAAATAACTATATGTGAAATGCTCAGAAGAAAATTTCAGGGCATCAAGTCAATGTACTACATAGCAAAGAAGCAGTTAAAGCAGCAATTGGAAAACTTAACAGTATGTCAGCTACTGCCAGACAATAATTCTATGTAAAAATAGCCAAACACACAGAGTTATACACAGTACTGGGGCATAGGAAGAATTTAAATTAAACAAAAAGAAAAATAAAGGCACAGTGGAGACTCTTGGTTTTGGGGGTTTTTGTTTTGTTTTTTCTGTTGGTGGTGGTGGTGGTTTACTTTTTTAAATTTTTTTCTGGTACCAGTGATTGAACTCACAACCTTGTGCCTGCCAGGCAGGCACTTAAGCCACTGAACCAAACTCCTGGCCCTATATTTTATGAGGCAGGGTCACACTATGTAGTTCAGGTCGGCCTTGCACTCCCATTGTAGCCCAAGCAGGCCTGAACTCACAATGCTCCACCTACTTCAGCCTCTCTAGTGTTGGGATTAAAGGCATGCGCCACTACGCCCAGCTTACATTTTGTATTTTTAATGAGTTTGAAAATTAACCGAGGGAAGAGCCAAAAATGCAAAGGGCAATATCATCAAAATAAGAATTTTTAAGAAGGTAAATAGAGCTTCAAATACAGTACAAGAATTTAATAGAACCAAAAAGCTAAACATTTCTTCAGCTAAATAAAGCTATAGACTATAGATTTTTAGAGGGTACTTGCTGAGCAAAATTATTTTTGGTTTCATTTTAGTTGAAGAGATGCTTGGTAGAGGATAGAGTTTGTGCATAAAGAACCAAGTCCAAGATGGACATCATACCAAGTTTTACCTTCCAAATGGATATCTGCTTCAGCACCGGTAGTAGAAAAACTGAATTAAATTAAATTCCTTACATGCTGGGCAACAGAAGCATGGCTCCTCAGATGGGTTGAGCAATGCAAATTTTCCTCTCTCATTGTCCTCCTGCTTTTTGGCAAGTTCTTTTCTGGTCTTTCTGTAATTCCTGCACAGATTCTGTTCAGGTGAGCCAGTACCTCGAAGTCCTAAAAAAATCACCTTACTGGAAAGCTACAGGTCCCTTATTTTTAATATGAGTAGCTGAGATTGGTTTAAGTAGGGGTAAAATTCTATGACTCCACACAGGAATTTCCTCAACCTCTCTTCCAGAGAAAGGCTGACAAAACACCACACACCCACATACCAACCTCTCAGCCAAGACAGACCCCCCCCATAGACTATGGGTGTTACTCATTTTAAACTCTGTGTAAGCTCCTTCCAGGCCCTTGATGTGTATAGGAACTGTGAAGATATTGGTCTTCAATGCTATTTCGAAACACACATTTATATTTGTTACCCTTAATAAAAAGCAACAATTTATGCAGTTTTGTTCTTGATTTGATCCACTAGCCTGTAACTAGTTTTTAAATGCTTGCAGACAAACTGTGCCCCCACAAGTCACACTGTGGTGAGAAAATGAAATGCATGACCGCAGTTTTACATAATATTTATATGCAAAAAGATGGATGCATTGCTCATGAATTCCTAATTCAATAGACTGTTCTAATAATACATGGGGGAATTGAAATGTATTATAAAGCAGCAATTCCAAATTCAACAAAAAATGAAAAGTGGGTATACTCTCTTGAACAAATAACAAAATAGAATTTAGCATTCTTAGTGTAGTTTTTCACAAAGCAAATTTTTTTCTTCACCTTCCACAGTGGGTTGCAAAGAATGCCAAACTGATTCTTCATGAACCTTGGAAATAGTATATCAGTCTTAGATGAATAATGTAAGAGATATGACAAAGTGGAGAAGCACATTGTGGAGAAGAAGTGGAACTGTGTATGGGTAAAAATTCAGAATACCTGCATATTGTCATGATCACAAGGGTACTAAATGTGATGAGTTCAAATCATGTTACTTTACAAAAGGAAGTGGTATGGGGTTTTTTCCAGTCATATAGGGAATTAATTCATGTTATGGGAAATATTAAGATATGGTAAAAATGACCTGTAGACATAGCCAAATATCCAATCTTTGTTGGTTGGGGAGGGGGATCGATTTTAGCTTTGTTTTCATTGTGATATATTGCCCCTGAATATCACACTTCAAATTCAACTTTCATCATTGTTTTTGATCTACTGTAATTTTGCAAGTAAATTGCACTATGTGCTGAATCAATTTGGATGTACATGTGGACGAAAACATTAATCTTGACCCCTGTATCTTACCATAAGCAAAAATCAATCCCAAGTGTGAAAGAAAAAAAATAAATTCTAGAATATATTGTAATAGAATATAGTATGATGTTGGATAACCAACTATGGCTTCCTAAAGAGGTACTTAAACCACTACCACTACAGAAAAATATTAATAAGTGTGACTATATCAAGATTAGGAATTTCTGCATATCAAAACTCAACATTAAGCAAATAAAAAGATACAATCAGAGAAGAGATTTGCAATAAATATAACTCACAAATGACTTAAATTCTGTCTATTCTGTTATTACAAACAAAGATAGAAAATTGAACAAAAGATTTAAATAGGTACATCACAATAAATGGTATCCATATTAGCAACAAACACAAAAAAGTGTTCCACCTCATTAGTCATCAGAAAAACTAAAACTAAAGCCACAATGATGCACCATCACATGCTTGCTAGAATGAGTGAGATTCTAAAACATTGAGAACATCAAATGTTGGCAAGAACATAAAGGAATAGAGTAACTGGTACTGTCCCATAATACTTGTGGGAAGCTGTGGTACAGCTGCTTTGGAAAACTCTTAGGCAGTATCTACTACAGCTAAACATATATATTGCTAGGACTCAACAATTGCACTTCTGAGTACACAGTCAACAGAAAGGTATACACATGTGCAATAAATTACATGGTCATCAGAACTAGAATGAATTTTAAAATTGTGTTCTTATTCATAAATGGAATACACAGCAATAAAAACATGTTGTGTTCAGTTATGTTAAAGATCTCAAAACAAAAACAGGCATAACACAAGACTACATCCTATGTGATTCCATTTATATGAATTACAAAACCGAGTATTAAAAAGTCAAAATAATGGTTAATTTTGGAAAAATAGTATCTAAAAGGGAATTTGAAGAAAACTGCTTACTATATTCTGGTTTTTTTTTTTATGTGTAGACACATAGATATGCTCACTTTATGAAAATTCATCAAGCTGCACTAATATTATAGATATGTTTCCATGTGTATGATATGCTCTAATAAAACTTTTATTTAAAAAAATCTTTAGCAACTACCTGCATGAAGGTAAAACAAAAAAAAATTTCCACAACTGTAGACAATGATATGGGGACAGAGGAGGATACTAAATCGAAGTCAAAATCACCTCTATATTCTATAATATTTTTAACTCAAACTACTTTCTGATAGTTTGCATATATTCCTATCAACTGTTTGTTCTAATTTCATGGTATTATAAAGTCAAAACCTAGCTACATTTTCTTCTTTTCATGGTGCTAGTGATCAAACCCAGGGATTTGAACATGCTAACCAAGCTCTTACCACTGAGCTATATTCCCAGCCCTACTAAATCTTTAGAAAAAATATTAAGTGAGTTTGATTAATACAACAAGGTGCAATCAACTCTAAACTCCTCGAGTATCTTAACTTACCAGAAACTAACACTAGGAGTGACCCAGATCTGGTAAGGAAGAGAAAATGAAGGAGTCAGAATAGCACAGACTGCTGTATGCCTCTGAAATTCTGTGTCATTGCTAACTAAAATCAAATATCATTACTTTCAATATCTGCTGTATTTTCTCTACATCTCCTTTTATTATTTGCAAGATAACTAATAAAAGAAGGGTGCAGGTGCCATGTGAAATATCTGACACCTTTTGTGATGTGAAAGTGTCAGGAAGGAAAATTTAAGACATATTACATAGGATAATGGATTTTCTTAACTGGAAATAAAGGGACTCTATAATCTCACCCCTCTTTTTCTTACAGTGAAAAGGTAGGTAACTAAAAGAATACCAGACAGGAGAGTTAAATGGGCAACTCACCAAAGATGCAGGGGGAGGATATAGGATGTAGTTCAAATTTCAAGCATTCCTAAGAGGAGACATGAAGGGGGCAAACCTAACAAAAAACCTGGGCCAGGAATAATGAAAGAAATCGCACAGTGCATGAACTTTTGATGCAGTGATACATAGTGCTGAGAACTTTTCTGAGTTCTTTTCCTTTGTAATTTCCTTATGCTGTCTTTGGAATCTCAGAGGAGCATGAGAGAGAAAGTGACTTCCCAATCATGAGGCACAGAAACTCATCTTAAACTGTCCACAGTTTAAGGAAAGTGTGAGAGACATGGATCTACAGATGCAACAAATCTTGCACACAGTAGGTAACCCAAAGCAGGTAGCTATTGTCGTGTAGTTCACACTACAAGAATGTCAGGAAAGCCCTTACAATATCATCCAAACTGGAGCAGCCTATAGGAATATTTTCCAGAAGTCATAAAGCGACAAGTCATTTTACAGTTTAGAAAGTGTGATATCATAACCAAGGAAAGTCGCTGTTTGAAAAACAAACATTAGTGCAAAAGTAACGGCTTCCAAGAAAAGTTGGGAGGATTTTATCAATAAGAAAAATGTAGGGCAAGATTAGAAAAAAATTCAGAAAAAGACTCAGCTCCCAACTGTCAGAGTGGTGGAAAATTGCATGTCATTATGGAGATGCGGCTCAGCAGCTTTTCTTTCTCGCTAGTTCTTCTTTGATTAGGAGGATGCAGGTGTCAAATAAAACATCTCGTAACTTTTGCAATGTGAAACTGTCAAGAAGGAAAAGATGTGCTGCCACAGGGCATAAAATTCAAGTTTATAATACATTTACACTAAATCGCCAAATTTCATCTATGCAAACACTAAACATCTTCTTCCATGCACGGTGTATTATTCAGTGCCAAGGAGTGGAAGTGGTTCATTAAGTGAGACAAGGCATGGGCACAGGATGAGTAGTGATTTGTACAATACTCCGCATGGTGCTTCAGAGATGAAGTCTTGTAGGAGGCACAGTAGAAAGGGAGTGAACCTCAGTACAGCGCTGCTGAGCTGCTGCATTGCACGAGCTTCCCAAGACACCAGAGGCAGTGCGGGATAACCGGCCAAACCCTGGGAGGGGAGAGCTAGTAAACTTGGCAAGATAATGGTGATGCATTCATAATTCAGAAGCATCTACATGAAAGCTTAAGACGCCTGGGACAAGGCCATCTGGGCAAGTCTAGGGGAGCTAATTGGAGTGCTACCTAGGTCAGAAACCTCAGTATTAAGGGGTAGCCAGGGTCCCATCTTCCATTACCTGATCTGTAGTGGAAGGTTCATTTGGGAAACAAAGCAAACCTCAAAAACCGCTCTTATGGCTTGAGTTTGATTTTTTTGTTTTGTTTGGGTTTGGTTTGGTTTGGTTTGGTTTGGTTTGGTTTGGTTTGATTTGCAGAACTGGGGATTAAAACCAGAACCTTCTCACCAAATTGCAAGAGACAATGGGTTTGTAAATAGAGAAAGATCTCATTGGACTTTCTGGCTGATCCTGACTAGAAAGAGTTAAAGCTTCACTGGAGAAAGCAATTAACAAGAGAAGAGGAGGGCCAACAGGCGGAGCACAGGGGAAGGCAGGTGCTGGAAACCAAGGTAGCCACATTTACCCCCTCCAAAAAAATTCAAAGGAGACAAATGGCGGTCACTTGAAAGAAAAGACATAAATACATATATCCACACTAAGGCTACTATATTAGTGCACTAGCTCCTTTACTTGCTATCTCAATCTTGTATCTAAGGTCCTTTTTAACCAACCCATAAATTCTAAAGATAAGATTCCAACAGACTCACTTAAGAATTTACACATAGATCATGACATGGCAGGTCAGGAGTCTTGGGGCCCGGGATCCATCTATGACAGCCCAGGAAACTAATCAGATTATGACAAATTTCAGGTAGGGGGAGGGCCCTAGTAATCAATAAAAACACCCCAACACAAAGGGTCCTCAGATCCTCCATCTTTCCAGAGCCCCCTGCCCTGATTTTCCAGTGTAGCTATCTGTCTCCTCCTTTTCCCCCTTTTCCAGTAAAGTATCCAATAAAATAGCTTCTTTTCCTTAAACTTTGTATTTTTAATGCCTCACTGACATGCAGTTTATGAATTCCCATGAGCTGCCCACCCATAGTTGGGCAGCAGTGCCTGTCCTCTGGTTGGGCTACCTCCCCAACCCTTTTTTATTTTGAGACAGGGTCTTACTAAGTCACTAAGTTGGCCAGGTTGGGCTTGAACTTGTGATCCTCTTAGCTCAGCCTCCCAGAGTGTTAGCATTACAGGTGGATGCTACCGCATCTGGCAAGCTTGAAGGTTTTCAAGTGCTCCTGGTGCTGTCTGGTACTACCAGGAGCATTTCATGGGTAGAGGCACAGCTCCCGCAATCCCATGGACAATGAGCAGGCCATGAGATCTGCTTTGACGCCAAGGCTCCGGAGAAGCTGAGCTGCAGGGGATCATAGACCCACACTGGTCTCAATGCAGTCTTTGTACTCAGCCTTCTACACATGGAGATGCTGCACTGTTTGTCACACAGATGCTCTGGGGACGATCAATGTTGCCTTAATGCAACAGCTTCAGAGTCTTGACTTCCACACTCCTGTATCACACTGCAACTTTAATGGAAGGTCGGCCATAGCTCATGGACCCTAGCATCAATCTTTCTGTGAAGAAAGGATTTTGTGTAAAAGCTGCCTCTTGAAATTCTTCTTCAGTGGTGATTTGTACAAGTATCTTCAAAGATGCTTCAAAAAGATTTATTGTAATGTGTTTCATTATTAACCAACTGATATAAGTCCCTTACTTATACATAAGTCATTACATAATAGCAATTTTATAGCTCTTTTATATCTCCTTATGTAATTTTAGTTAGCATATTTTTATTATAAATATTAGCACCTATTACACTATCCTTAATGATCATAAACTTTATTGTACATGATACAGGAAATCATATACAGATCTGGAATTTAGAAAGCAAAACTGAAAACATTCCCTTAAGTTGCTAAAATCATCTACATATGAGAGAGAGAAGGGAAGAGAGACAGACAAACAGAGACAGAGAGACAGAGACAGACAGAAAGAGAGAGAAAATACTTTTGATAGGTTTCACCAAGAGTTCATTTTTAGGTTACAACAAATTGACCTAACAACCTGAAGATTCAGAAAATTGAGAAAGAATCTGCCTATCAGATAACTATTTAGAAGGAGTTCCAATTAGTTTGAGATAGAAACAAAGATAGTGCAAGCAGCAATTAATGATAGTTAAGAATTTAAATATAAAAATACTGGGCTGTTACTTAGATATTGCTCTGTATCTTTCAACAAATATTTCCTGGAAGCTACATCAGAAGTAAGCTTAAAGATATCAAAATGAACAGACTATGGTCTCTAGCCTTCTGATACAAATGTAAAAGACAGTGTAGTTAGTTGGTTCATAAATAGACAGTTAGCCAGGGAAAGGCCCAAGATGTAGTTATGTGATCAGCCACACTGATAAGAATTAAAATAAAAATAGGCAGCGGACTTGGACTTTAGACCAAGAATGAAGTTCCTCGGGCAACTTGGAAAGGGAGTTGCAGACCCTCCCTATTAAGTTCCTGAGTTTCAAGGATATTAAAAATGCAAAATAACCAGTTTTCCTTTAAAATCTCAGTTTTCTCTAAACCCTGCATTCTGAAAAACTGGATTAGCGAGCATGAGTTTCAATTGGCCATTTTAAATTCACTGAGCAGCCTAACAATTGATCAATTCCTATGCTCTGCTTATCCGCAAGGAGCTGTAGATCAAGAGGACATGTGGCATCCCCTGGAGACCCCTTGCAACTGGGAGCTATTTCTCTTTCTCTCTTTCTATGTTTCTAGTTCACACTCTCCTAGTTTCCTCCTTCTTGTCCATGATTTCATTCGGTGGCTTCCTGAGACAATAAGCTTGGGTTTACATGGTTTATACGGCGATGACTGACAGCTGTTTCACTAACAAGAAGCTAGGAATGGGAAGGGAGCAGCAGACATACAGATGGGGTTGTTGTGTAGGAAACCTCAGTGTGTGCATAATATACTTGGTATAAATTGAATGTAAAGCAGTGAGATTTAAGAAAGAGAAGCAAACTTCCATGACCTCAACTTCACTTGCTTTTTATCAGACAACCATAATCCATACTTAAAAACAGCATGTTCAGTCTATAAGATTTGAAACTACTCTGTGATTAAACAGGATTCTGTTCAAATGGCAGGGTGTGCAGATGTGTATGCCTACTTCCTCCCATGGCTTCATTAAGAAGTTAATAAAGGACTGTGTTTTGTTTTGCCTACAGAATGAATAAAAATGGGGGAGACAATATAAAATAAAAGATTTAACAAATTTCTAGGGAACAGAAAATATGTGACAAGAAAGCTTCAACTAAAGAGGGATCCAGTCTTGGTGGTAGGAATCCCAGGTAGCAGACAGGACAGAAGAAAGCAGGAGTGGTAGGTACTACAGCTTATATCCCCCAAAAGCCTTCTGTGCTCATAGGAGGGAATTGTGGGAATGTGACACTGGATTAATAGCCGGATGTAATGCTGGGTTAATAGTTGGATGTAATGCTGGGAGGTGAAGCCTGGTGGAAGGAAGTGGATCACTGTAGGAGTGGCCTGGAGATACACAGATAGTAGATAGTAGATAGATAAATAGATAGATAGAAAAATAGAAAGCGGTTGTTGTTCTGAACTTGCAGACAGACCCGAGCTCTGGACGGCGTCACTCTGGGGTACTCCGCCTAGCTCCCCGGGACCGGGAGGCCTTGGCCCCCCACCCAGTTAAGGCAGAGGCTCGACCTGCATGTCCCGGGAGGCCGCCCTCCCTTGCTGCACGCAGGGCCCAGCTCGACCCGGTTCCACCTGGCCAGCCTCGCAGGACACAGAGGTATGCAGCCCAGCCCAGATCAGCCCAGGACCCCAGAGCTGCTCACCGGGGACTGATCAACATAGCTACAGGGACTTGGAGAGCTTGCGCTCCCCGCACCAGAGCACCAAGCACGCGAGCTCCACTCTGGGGTACTCTGACTAGCTCCCTGGGACCGGGAGGCCTTGGCCAACCTCCCTTGCTGTGCACAGGACCCAGCTCGACCGGGTCCCATGATTCAGCATGACCCAAGAATCAGCGCAACCCTAAGGGGAATGCCCGGTCAGCCTCACAGGACACAGGGCCACATAGGTTCTAGAAGAAAATGACAAAACGAAAGACCAAGAGGCAGTCTCTGTCCCCCAGTCCACAAAGAACAAACCCAAGAGAAACTGAAAAGGAAGACAGTGGGAGTCACACAAAGGGACTTTCTGAAATGATAGAAAATGCAATAAAGAAACAGCTTGATGAAGCTATAGAGAAATTCAATTAGAAATATTCTCTCAGTTAAAAAATGAAATGACAATCATTATTAAAGAAATGTTATGTGTATCTAAAGAAGAACAAGATAAAAAAATAGAAGAACTTAAGAAAATGGTTGAAACTTTGAATGAACAATATAAGACATGAACAGAATGCATGAAACAGATGCAAAGGGAAATGCAAGAAATGAAAAACTCCATGGAAAGTTTGAAAAACCGCTTAAACAAAGCTGAAGATAGAATCTCAGATCTTGAAGACAGCATGGGAGATCATGGCCATGAAAGAAAAGATCTCCTAAAAATAGTAAGGAACCAAGAAACAACAATTCAACAGCTGCAAGACGATGCCAAGAGAAATAACGTAAGATTAATAGGCATAAATGAAAAAGCAGGGGTCAATACTAATGACCTGCAAAGACTATTTGCAGAAATAATAGCAGAAAACTTTCCAAACATGGGAAGAGAATCTGAAATTCTGTAACTGAGGCATACAGAATGCCAATTAACCACAACCAAAATAAATCCTCACCCAGACATATAATAATAAGGGTATCAGAAATACAGCACAAGAACAAAATACTAAAAGCTGTCAGAGAAAAGAAACAGATCACCTATGAAGGAAAGCCTATCAGAATCATGGCAGACTTCCCAACACAAACCTTTAAGTTAAGAACAGCTTGGAGTGAAATATTTTAAATCCTGAAAGAAAACAACTTTCAACCCAGACTGATGTACCCTGCAAAACTATCCTTAAAAATTGATGGAGAAATAAGATACTTTCATGACAAAGAAGAACTGAAGAAATTTATGGCCACCAAACCAACACTACAGAGAGTACTGAAAGACACTCTAGAAAGAGACAAAGATAGCCACAATCTTAAGAACAACAAAAAAAGGAAACCAGTAAGCAGGGCAAGTAATTAAACAGAAAATGTAGAAAACCAACAACAGCAAGATATCATGACAGGGATGAGCCGGTACGTATCAGTTATACCAATCAATGTAAATGGTCTCAACTCACCAATAAAAAGAAACAGACTGGCAGAGTGCATTAAGAGACAAAATCCAACAATATGCTGTGTACAAGAAACACATTTAACTCAAAAGGAAATTCACAGACTAAAAATCAAAGGCTAGAAAACAATACTCCATGCAACAGGAACCCAGAAAAAGACAGGGGTAGCTGTTATGTTTGCAGACAATACGAACTTCAAACCGAAAATGATCAAAAGAGATGAAGAAGGTCACTACATACTTGTTAGGGGAAAACTTCAAGAGGAAGAGGTTACAATCATAAATATATATGCACCGAATATGGGAGCACCCAACTATGTAAGACACTTCTTAATAGACATGAAAAACCAGATAAACAATAATACAGTTATAACAGGGGACCTTAACACCCCATTGTCACAGAGAGATAGATCAACCAAACAAAAAATTAGCAAAGAAATAGCAGAACTGAATCAAGCTTGTGAACAAATGGACCTAGTAGATGTATACCGAGTATTCCACCCATCAACGTCAGAATACACATTCTTCTCAGCTGCACATGGTTCATTCTCTAAAATAGATCATACACAGGTCCACAAAGCAAGCTTAAGTAAATACAAATGAACTGAAATAATTCCATGCACATTGTCTGACCACAGCACAGTAAAATTGGAAATGAATGACAAAAAAACCTACAATAACCACATAAACACATGGAAATTAAATAACACCCTCCTAAATAACCAATGGGTCACAGAAGAAGTTAAAGAAGAAATTAAACAATATCTACAATTGAATGAAAATGCAAATACAAATTACTGGAACCTGTGGGATACAATGAAAGCAGTCCTCAGAGGGAAATTTATATCACTAAACTCTCATATCAGAAAAATGGAAAGAACACACATAAACAACCTAATGCTGCACCTCAAACTTCTAGAAAAAGAAGAGCAAGTCAAGTTCAAAGCCCAAAGAAGGGAGGAAATTATTAAGATTAGAGCAGAAATTAATGCAATTGAAACTAAGAAAACAATACAAAGAATTAATGAATCAAAGAGTTGGTTCTTTGAAAGAGTAAATACAATTGATAAACCCCTAGCCAACTTATCAAAAAGAGGAAAGAAAAAACTCAGATTCATGCAATAAGAAATGAAAAGGGTGAAATCACTACAGACCCGGTGGAAATACAGAAGATCATCAACACCTACTTCGAAAACCTTTACTCACATAGATTCGATAACACAGAAGACATGGACAGATTCCTAGAAACCTATGAATTACAAAAGCTGAATCAAGAAGATGTAAAGCTACTGAATAACCTAATTTCAGCTAATGAAATTGAAAATGTAATTAAGACCCTACCAACAAAGAAAAGCGCGGGCCCTGATGGATTCACTGCTGAATTCTATAAGAAATTCAGGGAAGACTTAATGCCAACACTCCTCAAACTCTTCAATGAAATTGAAAGGGAAGCAAGTCTCCCTAACTCATTCCTGGAAACAAGTATTACCCTAATACCAAAACCAGAGAAAGACCCAACCAAAAAAGAAAATTACAGGTCAATCTCCCTAATGAACATAGACGCAAAAATCCTCAATAAAATTCTGGCAAATAGAATACAGCAAGTTATCAGAAAGATTATACACCACGATCAAGTGGGATTCATCCCAGGAATGCAGGGATGGTTCAACATATGGAAATCAATGCATGTAATCCATCATATCAACAGGGCCAAGGACAAGAACCACATGATCATCTCAATAGATGCAGAAAAAGCTTTTGACAAAATCCAACACCCATTCATGATAAAAACCCTACAGAAAATCAGAATAGATGGTCTCTACCTCAACCTCATAAAAGCCATATATCATAAACCAACAGCCAACATCTTACTAAATGGAGAAAAACTGAAAACTTTCAACCTAAAATCAGGAACAAGACAAGGATGTCCATTATCACCACTCCTATTCAATATAGTTCTGGAAATATTAGCCAGGACAATTAGACAAGAGAAAGAAATAAAGGCAGTAAGGATAGGAAAGGAAGAAGTGAAATTATC